>ML777593.1:230480-331917 GCA_009831015.1 Picea engelmannii | reverse complement strand
TCAACACCTTATCTGGAGCAGAGATTAGAGACCACTTAGCACCCTGGACTCTGCATGCCTCAATGGCAGATGTCTTTGCTAACAGCCATGGGAATACACCAATGTCTCTTGGTTGATGGATCCTACAGGTGACTCGACACCGAAACCTCTATTCGTACCTGTTTAGGATGTGCTATAGGTACCTTGAGGCCCATTGACATCACAGGTGGGTCGTCTCGCATCAGTTAACAACATTCATCAATGGCTGGTAATCCGATGATTTCTGTTTGTGTTCGACTCTGGCACATCTATTCACACAAATCAGACTTGTACCAGGGATGAAGCTTTGAAGCTGATTGGAGACATGATTTCAGTGATCTTTTGCAGGACAGAACAAGAAGCCAAGTTCAGGGGTCATCCTAAGATAATCTACTATCATAACATGAATTTTTTCTCAGAAATGGTATTTGTTCAAATTCTTTTGCAGACCCCTGAATGTTCCAGTGGTACCAGTCAGTACCAGCGCAAAGTTTATCAGTTACAGGTCCAGCAGAAAGACTAGAGCAGCTACAAATTTCGTGCTTTAAAATCCAGACTTAGCTTCAAAATATGATTCCACAACAAGATTTGAATATCGATGGAGAGAGGTAATGTAACTCAGATTTCTGAATGTTCCAGTGGTACCAGTCAGTACCAGTGCAAAGTTCACCAGTTACAGGTTCATCAAAAAGACCAGAGCAGCTATAATGTTTGCGCGCCTTCAAATCTAGACTTAGCCTCAAACGATAATTTCACAGCAAACTTTGCATAACAATGGGTAAAGGTAATGTAACTTAGGTGCATTTAAGTTCATATCAATTCATTGTATTAATCTGCATATTAATGTTTGAACTAAAGGTACCTTAATCACGCCATAGCGTTTCATTATTTCCACGACTGTACCTAAACAAACTAATCTACCATGCCATCTTGTGTCATGAACATCCACCGTTACTGGGACTTATTTCGATTTGACTCGGGTATAATGACTCTACGCCCTCGTACGACCTCCATCATGACCCGACACCTTATTTAACTCCACAGCAATTCAAATCTTTTCATATTGTTTTCTCCCCGACCGTTCCTTTCGCCGCATTCCCTATCACATTCTCCCCTTTCATTGCTCTCATCGCCCTCAACCAACCTCTGCTGCTACCAACTGACTCTCCCTGTTATGCCAAGAAGAGCTATGGTCACCAACCGCCACGAACCAGAAACCTACGTTGACCTGGAAGCCCTCCCGGAATATAGGGCAATGAGAGAAATTTTCAAGAAATCCGGGTGGGAGCCATTTTTGAAAAGGTTCAATGGGTTTAACGATGCCATCACACTCCAGTTTGCGCTGAATTTCGATGGTGAGACCGCCAAGGTGGGCGAATTTGAGTTCGGGGTCACAGAGGAGTCTATTGCAGAAGCAATTCAATTACCCACCATAGGCCAGAGGTGGACGAAGGGACAATCGGTGGATAAGGAGCTCTGTGCACAGTTGTTAAAACCCCAGTACCGGAACAAAAAATGGTTTGAGGGAACGTCGCGTACCTGGCTGGAGCCACAGTGGGCGCAGGTGTTGACCATCCTCCAGCGCTATTTAACATGCGAGGGTCGATACACTATTATATTTCCCTGCCACGCCCGACTGTTGTTACACTTCACAGGTACTCCGCTGAACATACCATTTTTCTTATTAAAAAGTTTGAAAAGGATGGCCGAACAGGTCCAAAGGGTTAGTGAGTTTCGGGGGAGTTTGTTTCACTTCGGCTTAGTTAAGATATTGATTACATTTTCACTGTCAAAAAAGCAAGAGACCTGGGACCTCTTCACTATAAAAACCCTCGCTCGGGCCCAGTCGAAAACTAAGAAGGTGAAGCATGTTTCCCCACATAAAAAGCCGAACCACAAGATAAAGAAAGTCACAACCCGGATGAAAGATTCTGCTGGAAACCCTGAGCCCGAATCTGCAATCAATGACAAGGTAGAAACTAATGTGGAAATTGGGAAGGCCACCCCACCTATCGAGGCGGACATTGCAGTCCCGAGTTCTTCCCCAGCTGTCGATAACATAATCGATGTGGAGGAGCTAGTTGAGTCAATTGATCAGCCTAGGAGGAACCCGAAGAGAAAATGAAAAAGTTTATTGTCGGGGATGGATGACTCGATACCCAGCTACCCCACGCAAGAAAGATTGGAAAGCATAGACGGTCACGAGGAGGCCTCGGAGCCATCTGAGATGACCTGGACCTTGTCCTAGCTCATTCGAAAGAGTCGTAGAACCAATCGGCAGGCCACTACACCCAAGAAAATTGTGCAGGATGAATCCGTTCAAGTACCAACCGGTACCCCCGTTCAAATGCCAAAAGAGCTCACCCCTGAACCCCATCTAGTTGACACTTCTACACTCAGCCCTATTCATCCAGATTCAACTGACAACCGTGAACTTAGCCCAGATCATAACTTTGACCCAGCTGATACCTATGAGCACAGCCCAGATCAGTTTACTCCCGAATTCAGTTCAGACCACAATTCTGATAAGTTCCACACCCCTGTTCAAAGTCCCGAAGAGCTCACGCATGCATCTAGCCCCTCACCGCAGCTAGGAAAAGAGCAAACAAATGAAACCCACTGCGAGCTCTCCTCTAGTCGGTCCTTGAAGCCAATGGTGACGAAAACAGAGGGTCAGAACAACATATTGAAGGAGAAATTGCATGAGTACTGTGTACTGGACAGACATGTTAAAACCGAAAACAAACTCCTGAAGCTCAGGGTAACCCACCTTTTGTCAAAAATTGAAAGATTAAAGCAGAGGAAGAAAGATATTGTCAAAAGGAACAGGCAACTTCAGAGGATTTCTAAGAAGCATGTTATAATCAACAGGGTCCTTAAGAAAGAGATCAGGAATATAAAGAAGCAGGAGAGGCTACAGATGCTGGTTGCAGCTGCTGCAACCCTGTGATGGCTATCAAGTTTTTTTGATTTTTGTTGCCTGAGGACATGCAATAAATTCAGTGTGGGGGTATGTTGGTCCCCGGTTTTGACCATGCTCTTTGCCTATATTATATACCACAGACCTCCATTTATACGCCAGTACCACCCTTTTGACCTCATTTTGACATACTTAACCTCTCCCTCCCATTCAAAGGGGTCACCTAAGGTATCTTTGCATTTCAAACTATTTTTATGCACTTTAATGCTTTAAATTGATAATGGGACTAATATCACTTGGGTTAGGTACCACTGCTATTTTTGGAACAGGATGCCGGTACCAGGTACCAACTCGCACCCGTGGAGGTACCAGTGGAGCCGTTCGAGATCTGTGAATTATGGTGTGCGTTATGGTTCGAATGAGAGATAGAAGATTCGCAGGACAGCTGGAGTCATTGCCACAGAGTGCTCGAAGACATCATGAGCCTGGATCGATTATTCCTCATCGCTCACACTTCGTGACACTACGTGTCACGAAGATGTGAAATACGTTTTCAGTTTGATCGCAAGACTATTCTCGGATCAGGGATCCGTTTGCTTCTAGGCATCTTTGTTTTTTGACTGTTATGGACAATAAGACTTCTATAAAAACCCGGGATCACTCCTGAGAATGGGTTACTACTACTGTTACTGTTACTGTTTCTATTACTATTGTTATCGTTGCTAGATTATGTGATACCGTGAACCTATGCTTTAATACAGACTACTGTTACGTTCTATTCCTTGACTGTCATATGATCTGAATACTGTTTTGATGAGTTAATGAGGCATGAAATTACAATATATTTGTGTAGAATGATCTAGTCGTCTCTGGTCGTTTCTCACAGTGTTTGTGCCGTTTGGTTGGGCCCGCCAAACTGGTGCAAGTCGCTGCCTTAATTTGCAATAGATTTAGTTTGTGCTGTTATAACTATAGTTCATTTCGAGGTTTTATAACTTGCATCTGAGGTAGCTTAGCGTTCACATATTTCGTTTCGATTTATCATAGTTTCAGTTCATTGCAGTGTGTTAACGTTTGCTTACACGACACTTTAAAAGTTTCAGGATTGTGTTTATTTGTTCCTCAATTGAATCGTTAAAGCGCACTATTATCTTTGACATTGCTGAATATTAAACATAGGACTGATGCCTGTAGGGTTAGAATATGCATATGGTTGTTTGGTTTTCATTTTCACTTCGAATGTAACTCAGGAGTAGCATGCATTTTGCTTTACAGTAGTTGCCTTGTGTTCTTAGAATAGTTAGGTTACAGTTAGAACAAAAGGAGCTCCTGGTACCAGTAGATAGGATAGTACTCTGTTTTCCTATAGATAGCATTAGATTTGTTTTTGATGCTCAGAATGAATGCAGTTTCGACAATACCCTGTGTGTCATGACTTAAACGAAAATGCTGATGGTAGATGATTGAACATAGAGATAGAATGATTTCGTACAACCACGCTTTTTGAATAAGGAGTAGCAGTACCAACATTTGGATACAAGACTGTTTTTTTTTGTTGATGACTTGAATAGGAAATGCTCAGTTTTAGGGTAGTGATTAAGATTCAAGTTCTCAAAATAGGTGTGTGTTTTATTCTTAGGATAGTGTTCAGATAGAGACTAGACACTTACCTGCACATACTGTGTATCAGCTCGAAGTTTACCAACCCTGGTTTGACAATTTAGTGTTTCAGGACATTCAAAGCTTCAATTTAGCAGCCTGACATCACCCAGATTTGTATCACGTACCCTATAGTCCTAGTGGAATGTAAAATGTGTCACCCTGACCCTACTACATGTCAATTCCTGATACATGTTCGCCTAGCCAACATGGCTGGTGAAATGACCGGGACTCTGGGAGTCTGGGACTTCGAGACTCTGCATGATCTGATATGTAGTATGGTAGAGAGATTGAATGGTTCGAAGGTTGGAGCCACGTGGTGAGCTTACGACACTTCGAAAGTTCAGAACTCCAGGTGGCCTTGTGTGTAGATAGTAAATAGGTGTGGAGCGTTGAATCCCTCCACAACTGATATAGGAGAAAGAGAGTAAGTCAAGTCATGGGATCGAATGGTGGATGGTCTTCCACCGTGGAAGAAGGAACTTGGGAATAACACATGTAAGGTGGATCTACGTGGCCCTCAACCAATGAATGCCTGAAGAACTTCAGAGAGATATATCCTTTGGTTCTGGGCTCAGTTTTGAGGATAGAGACCGTGGTTGGAAAACTATGGACGATTAGAGTGTTGTAGAAACCTCGAATGAAGGGTGTTATCGCTGAGAGTCACCCTCATATTGCGAGAGGATAAGCCCAATACCCATCATAATGTTTGGTGGATGTTTATTTTATGAATGGATTTCAAGTGGACAAAACTTAGTACAAGAATGAATTTAAAACATAAAATGGGCAGTTAATGCATAGGGAAGTGAGGGCCTCATTAACTTCAGTCAATGCTTTGAGTTTAAGTGTGAGCATAGGGAAGACTTAGTGAGAAAGGTGAACAAGACTGCTATAGGCATCTGACTTTCAAGCGACTTGGTGAAGATAAACTCAGGCTCAAAAGCACTCTTGAACTCAAGTTTTAGACACCAAAATATGTCAAAGGAACATAGTCACAACAACATAATAATAAAACATACATTATCATGCAACTACAACAACTCAAATGGATCCTCCATGCCCGAGCCTTTCAGCATAAGAGGGAAAAGTTAACAAGGAATCTGACTAAAACTGGTTAAAACACTACTGTAATCAAACCTGCATTACAATAGCGTCACAACTCTCGACTGGATCCTCCATGCCCAAGTGTTTTAGCATAGTTTTTATAGAGAGATAAAAAGAGGATTAATTCTATTAATGTGAAAGTCTCAAATTTGATATATAACCAGAGAATAACTCTGGCATCAAAATATTACAAGATAGGGAGCTCTGCTCAACCAGTTGACGACCATAACAAAATATCAAATTGAAACATTTATACTCAGAATTGTCCACGATCACCAGGAGCGCGATCTAGCCATTGGATTCAAGGCATTTCATCTGCGATTTCTTCTGTCAGACTGAGCATGCATCCTTCTGTCAGACACAAGCTCAGATCAGCATGGGTCTGCAGGAAAATCTGTCCACAGGGGTACCTTGGGCAAACAAATTTGTTTTCCATGGCCGACTCCTCCATGCCTTCCATTTTGACGTTGAAAAATAACTCTTCTCGGAGGATGAGCTGACGTGGTGGCCTGACGTCACCATGATGATGTTTCATGAAAGAGAAGTGACATGTGTCACTATGAGGCAAGCAAATGATATGCCCATAGGTGCCTGGATTGATTTTCATGTACTTTTCACTCCAGGGCTCGAGTGCCAACTCCTTTTCCTTTGGATTCTTCCTAGATGTGACCTAGGGCCATGACCTCACGTAATTATGTGATTGCGGGCACGACCAAGGGTGGTTTGAAACCAAACTACTTTTGTCCCCACAATTCACCATGAGACACCACATGTCCCTTTCTCAAAATAGTGGTTTTGATTGCGGCCCACCCTCAATCTTTTAGAACCTGAGCATATTCTTACCCCGTAATTGAGCTTGACCATTGATATCGTGATCTTAGATGGGGCTTCACGATCAATGGCTCAAATTTCCCCCCTTCAAATCGATGGATCAGATCTCCCCTTTTCAAATCGATGATCGAGATTTTCTTCGTGGTTCAGGTTTCAGAGAATTCAAAACTCATACCTGTTCTTTCTCCAAGTGATTTTATCCGAAGCCATGGACCTGATGACATGTGGCCTCCATGGATTGACGACTACGATCCTTTTGGGTCTCTGAACTTTGAAAAATTCAAATATCAAAACTTATTTTCTCCCAACTACATTTACCTGGAGCTAGCGATCCACTGACGCGTGTCCTCCATAGATCAACGATTGAGATCTATTTCGGACTTTGGGCTTTGGATGATATGAATGTGAAGCATGAAAATCTTCCAGAGGAAAAAATATGAAGTGAATGATCTGTTTCCGCGTGTCCCCACCAATGGATGGTCCAGATTCACTTTGGGCCTTCGACACTTCGGGACCTCTAGCACTTCGGATCTTCGACACTTTCGGGGCTTCGACACTTAGGGACTTCGTAACTTCGACACTTTGGCTCTTCAGGACTTTGACACTTTGACTCTTCAGGAACTTTGCGCACTTCATATCTTCGAATATCCCGAAGCCCATTTCCACGAACCCTTGGATCGGATGCCACCTATCCCCCTCAAGATCAACGACTCATGCTTGCTTCAGGCCTCAGGACTTCGGAATTTTTCTCTGGCGCTATAGTTCATGCAACTCTGGAATTCCGAATACCCAGGGGCCACTAATATGAAATTCACAAGGGATCTCCGCCGTTGAAAACTGAACCCGCTTGTTTGCATTTTAAGCTCGAAAATCAGCTGTTTTGAATACTTCACCTTATGTCCATGGTTGCAGCTTGTGTGAACAAAGAATTGGACAACTTGTTGTGGGATAGGGAAAATAGAAAAAACCAGTTACTGAAACAAAGGAGACGAGTGTTCATCCTTAGAGAAAAACAGAAATTCTTCGGGCTGAGACTTCTTTCGGTTAAGACATCAAGGGAAACTAGGTCGCTCAAAAAAAAAGGGGAAAACAAAAAAGGTATTTAACAGTCGAAGGGAAAAACTTTGGGACCTAGTCTGCGAAAGAGACAAAGACAGGGAAAGGATATAGACCTAGGAATTAACAACAAAGACATACGACTCCTCACAACCTCATGTGATAACAAAGGGTTTGATCACTTAATGAGAACTAAATTTTGAGGCCCCATCCCTAGGAAATCCACTCAGGGGTCGGGTGTGTTACAAATTGGTATAAGAGAATGGTTACAACACTTGGCCTACTTGGGCTCATGGATGGGTGGCATAAAAACCATATTTAAATAAATTTAAGAGTGACTTCCTACCTTACCTCTTTTCTAAAGAGTCTGGTTAAACCCTTACTTAAGAAAATAATGAAAGATTTCTACTGTGTGTGTGTATTTAATAAATATGAACTATGATTTGTTCATGGACTAATAGATTGTTAGCTAACAACAAGTGTTTTTTCAACACTCAAACAATTAGTGAATCGCGTGAAACTACAAGCATAAAGGATGGTGATGCAATATGAAGTGGGGGATGGATCCTACAATAGAGATGAAGAATCTGATGAAAGGAGGGTGGTGGAAACCCCTCCGGATCTGGCTGAAACTATAAGGAACCTCATGGATGAATTACAGAGTTGTAAATCCAACAACGAGAGATTGATAAAGGAGAAAGAAAAGAAAACATAAATTAATGCAGTCTTTCTGTAGATCTTATCCGATATACAGAGACAACTACAACATTGACCTGCAACCAGTCATGTGGACCGACGACATATGAAGAGAAGTCAAAGTACACATGAGATACAAAAATGTAGTCCCATAAGTGGCCACACTAGGAGGAGTACCTAAAAGGAAGGCCCAAACTAGAAGCAAGGGACACTTAGCGGGAGAGTACTCTGGAAAGGAAACTAGCAACTCCGAGGGATCCTCTAGTAGAAAAACTAACTCACATTCTCAAAGGAGAGTAAAGAAGTGAAATCGTTCCAAAATTCATGACCCTAAAGAGTTCAAGAAAGCCAAACCACCCTATTTCAATAGAGATATTGAGAAAGGGTAAGAGGTAGAATCTTGGCTACTTTGTTTAAAGAAATACTTCAGAGTCCATGACTACTCAGAAAAATTGAAGGATCGAATATCCATCTTCAACCTGAATGGAAAGGCTTCCATTTGGTGGGAAGACCTTAAGAATGTGAAAGGAATCCATGAAGAGGGATTATCATGGAAACATTTTGAGAAACACTTCAAGAAGAAGTATCTGTCAGAGAAATGCTTTGATTGGAAGATTAAGGAGTTCTATGAACTCAAGCTAGGACAACTCATCATAGAGGAATATGTTAATAAATTTCTTGAGCTACTGATGTATGTACCCTACATAAAGGATGAAAAGGTAAAAGTACAACGATTTATTAGTGGTTTACCTTAGACATACTAGAACAAGATTGATTTTTGACGAGCTAAATACCTTAGAAGACACTATCTGGAAGGCATGGAATTGTTATGAATAGTTCTGGAGTCAGACAGAACCTCGCGAGGACTAGAAGAAGAGGAGCAGTTCGAGATTCAATAATAAGGGGTTCAAATCCTCAAGATTAAATAACTATGGGAAGGACTCTAGGATAATCCATCCTACTAGAAGTGTATATCATCAAAATTTCCCCTCCCAAAGTGGAAATAAACATTTTGGATCAACCCCAGGAAAGACTGATAACCCAAAGAAGGAACCCTTGAAATGTTGGGGTTGTGGAGAATAACATCTACTGAGGGATTGTCCACATAGACAACAGAACAATAGGAGAGTCTACAACATCCAAGAAGCTACCATAGTCAATGATGTGGCTAGGAGCATGCCATGGATTTATGCAGCCATGGATAATAAACAAGCCGACCACCAAGCTTCAGTTGTGGAGATGGAAGGTATGATTTCCAACCATTTGGTTTCTATTTTAATTGACCCTGGTTCTAATTTGAGTTATGTATTCCCTTAGACTATTGATAAGTGTAAATTGAAACCATTTAGACATGTTAATCCATGGTTAGTTCAACTAGCCACTAGCACCAAAAGAAAAGTAACAGAGGTCATACCAGCTTGCCAATTCATTATGGAATGATTGCCCACCCAAGATACCCTTAACATACTTCCCCTAGGATCTTATGACCTATTTATTGGTATGGACTGGTTAGTTGCTTATAAAACTAAGTTGGATTGTTACCATAAAGCCTTAGAATGTGTAAATGAAGAAGGGATAAAGATAACCCTCCAAGGGATTCAAAATCCTGTCTCGGTGAGACGAATATCAACCCTTCAAATGAAAAAGTATTGCAGAAAGGGATGTCATATATATGCAATACGTGTGTTGAAATATGTTGACGATGAAAAACCAAACCTAGAGGACCACCCCATATTAAGAGAGTATAGAGACGTGTTTACAGAAGAGGTACCAGGTCTACCTCTGAGAAGAGACATTGACTTCTCAATATAATTTGCACCAGGAGAAGTGCTAATGTCTAGGACACCCTATAGGATGAGTACACCTAAGCTAGTTGAGCTCAAGCTACAATTAAAGGAAATTATGGACAAAGGCTACATTCGACCCAATGTGTCTCCATAAGGAGCACCAATATTGTTTGTGAAGAAGAAAGATGGCACACTCCGACTATGCATAGATTATAGACAACGCAATAAGAAAACCATAAAGAACAAGTACCCCTTACCAAGAATCGATGACTTGTTCAACCAATTAGGGGGGGATTCCATTTTCTCAAAAACTGAATTAATGTATGGATACCATCAAGTCTGAATTAAGGATGAAGACATCCACAAAACAACCTTCAGGAAAAGGTATGGTCACTATGAATTTGTGGTGGTGCCATTTGGGTTAACCAATGCCCCCACCACTTTTATGTGCTTGATGAATAATGTACTCAACAAATTCCTAGTCAGATTTTTATTGGTTTTCATTGATGATATCCTAATCTACTCCAAGAACAGAGAGGAGCATGAAGAAAATATTAGACTTGTACTCCAAGTACTAAGAGAGCATCAACTCTACGCTAAGTTTAGTAAGTGTGACTTTTTCCAGAAGCAAGTCCATTACTTAGGCCATGTTATTTATAAAGAAGGAGTGGCAGTAGACCCTGATAAGATTAGATCTAATATGGAATGGCCTACCAAAAAGGATTTATTTGATATTAGATCCTTCATGGGATTAGTAGGATATTGTAGAAGGTTCATAAAAGGATTTTCCAAGATTGGTTGTCCAATCACCGCCATTCAGAAAAACGGGGTTAAATTCACTTGGACATTAGAATGTGAAGAAAGATTTCAGGCGCTGAAATACCTTCTGACCCACGCACCCATGTTGAATATTGCAGACCCTAATGATTAATTCCTCGTGTGTACAGATGTCTGCAAGGAAGGACTTGGAGGATTCCTTATGCAAGAAGGATGTTTAATTTTCTACGAATCCAAAAAATTGAATAAGCATGAAATCAATTATGTGATCCATGATCTAGAGTTGGCTGCCATAGTGCACGCTTTAAAAATGTGGAGGCATTACCTCTTGGGTAGGATATTTGTACTTATGACAGACCACTGTGGGTTGAGGCACGTGTTTGATCAACCAAAACTCAATGCTAGACATGCTAGGTGGATGTCTCTCCTTAGTGAGTTTGATTTCAAAATCAAACACATCAAAGGAAAGGAAAATAGGGTGGTCGATGCCCTTAGTAGAAGTTTGAAAACGATTCACCTGGCAACGGTAAGAACCAGTGAAATGGATGTCAGGGAAAGAATCAGGATTCACAAGAAACAAATGCATTCTTCAAGACTGTGACATCATACCTAAAGAAAGATCCCACGGGGCTAAAGTATGAAGGATATCAAATGTTGGATGAAGGTCTGCTAACTTACAAAAATAGATTGTATATTCCAAGTTGTGACGAATTGAAGAAGTTCATAATGGACAAACTACATAGGAGACCATATATTGGTCACCCATGATATTAACAAATGATTATGGCCACTAGGAACAATTCCATTGGCCTGGATTGAAAAAGGACATAGATGATTATTTATCTAAGTGTCTAGAATGCCAACAAGTTAAGGTAAAACACCCACACCCAGCATGGTTGTTACAACCTCTACCAATTCTAGAATGGAAATGGGAAATCATTTCCATGGATTTCATCACTGGATTACCAAAATCGGCCAAGCATAATGATGCCATCATGGTAGTGGGGGAAAAATTGAGCAAGTCTTCTCACTTCGTTCTCATCAAATCAACTTGCAAGGAAATAGATATTGCCAACATTTTCATGAAGGAGATATTCAGACTACATGGCATGCCTATGGAGATCGTATCTGACAGAGACACAAAATTCACTTCAAGCTTTTGGAAATACTTGATGGTTGGTTTTGAGACTAAATTGTTGTTTAGCACAACCTATCACCCTCAAACTGACAGAGAGACATAAAGAGTAAACCAAATATTAGAAGACATGTTAAGGATGCATGTAATGCATTGGCCTAAGAAGTGGGAAGACTACCTGACATTGATAGAATTTGTCTACAACAACGATTATCAAGAGTCGTTGAAGATGAGCCCCTTTGAAGCCCTGTATGGTAGACAATGCAAGATTCCAATCAGCTGGAGTAATTCAGTGGATAGAATTACGATCAGACCCGACATGATGAGAGAAATGGAACAACAAGTGATTCAGATAAAGAAAAATATGAAAATTGATCAGGATAGACAAAAGAGTTACACTGACAGAAAGAGAAATATTGGAGAGTTCAAGACATGAGACCATGTCTATCTCAGAGTTAGGCCCAAGAAGAGTTCCCTGATAATGGGAGCTTGTGACAAGCTGGCACCTTGGTATCATGGACCCTTTGAAGTCTTAGATAGAGTGGGACCTGTATCATATAGGCTAGCACTCCCTCCCACAGTAAAGGCACATAATGTTTTCCATATTTCATTATTGAAGAAATATGTACATGATTCTAATCATATAATTGAATGATCTATGATCTAGGTGGAGGTGGAGGTGGAGGGATAATTCCTTCCAAAACCTTAATGCATACTAGACAGGAAGGAAACCCCACTCAGGAACCGAACCATTGCACAGGTCAAGGTGCAGTGGAAACACTTTGGCCCAGATGAGGCTATGTGGGAAATGGAGGATGCCATGAGACATGCATATCCATTTCTATTCACTTCTATATATAAAGAGCATGTTGATAGATATAACATTGAGGATGATGTTCCTTTAAGGGGGAGGGAATTGTAACACCGTATTTCTTCCAGTTTGTAAATATAACTATATTGGCCAAGAGACTATGGAAAACTAAATATGTGTGAATGCTTGATTTGATGGACCTTTGTATAAAGGGGTCAATGAATGTAAATTCTGTTGTTTACTAGAAAATGGATAAGTGTTGCATGACTGCTGAAAAGGGGATGTGATAAGAGAGACCACGAATGCTATGAAATAATGGTGAAGGGGACCAAGAATGGTTACATTAACCTCCACCAAACTAGTACCTTACTAGATTTAATTTCTTAGGACCAGAACAGTCCTTTGACCCATAAATGAATTATAGTCAGGGTGGTAGGTGAGAATACCTCCTCAAGAGTTAATGAGGGGATGGGGCAGAGCACCCACCTGTAAGGATTTCAGACTTGGCCACAGACTAGGAATTCGAGCCACATGCAACCTTTCTGAAGAAGGCAAGAAAGGAAGGTGTGGTAGGTAGAGGAAGACTTGCGAAGAGTGCAGAGACGAGAGGCTAAACTCTTGGGTTCAAGGAAGAACTAAGAAGTGAGTGTTCTAGTCACAGGGAAATGGATAGCCAGGTTATGATACAAGCTGATAAATGAGGCTGGTCCTCCTTGCTTGTTATTATGTAAACCGTGGCCAAGATCCTACAGGAGGAGGAGAGTAACCTTTGTCCCTACTGTCGTTAAGATGAAAGAAAGGATTTTATTGTAGAGCATCATGGTCTAGCTCATGGGTGGCTAGTGGTAAATCTGTTAGGAGTGATTGAGCCTATGGTTGGGTGGAAACGGGCACCCCTTTCAGCAGTCGCTTCACATTATCTGGTTCTGATAAGTATTGTCCTACTTCATGTATTGAAATGAAATAATGGATGAATGCATGAGTTTGTGTATATATGTGTATTTATAAATGGTTTATGTGTGGAATGGTCGTGATATGTGTATGCATTCATCTCCTTGTGAACTTATGCTTATGACTGATAGTCTGTATGCCCAATATTATCCCATGAGGCTTCTTAGGATGTAATCTTGTAAGATGACCGAGATAGAGACATCATGTTGATCTAAACCTGCTTGTCTGAAGAGGATACCTCTCTCAGAGTCCTTGCTATGCGGCTGGGACTCTAGGCCCAAGTCCTTAACCATTTCATGATTAAGCTTAGGACTGTTACACGTCAAAATTAATCAGCTGGATATGTGTCGCATGTCCCTCTCAATTGTCGTAAGTGTCGCATCTTCCTTACAACTTTCACAAGTGTCGCAAATGATGTTCAGACATACTGCCATGTCAACGACACTAAGGAGACACTTATAACATCTCATATGATTTATTTGAAGAAGGAGAACTAGTCTACCGAAGTCAAATAACTCTTGACACTTGAAGAGAGCTCTGAAACAAAGGTTTTGAGGAGGAGCACTCCCCTATTTCATCCCTAGAAGCGCTGGCACTCCCCTACAAGGCTTCAGGGAGCGTTATAACGCTCCCCAACCCCCTTTGAAGGAGCGTTGCTCATATTGAAGGCGCTGGCACTCTGCTAAAGCTTACCAGGGAGCGCTACAGCGCTTTGATGCCCCTTCTAAGGGAGCGCTGCCTAATTTGAGGCAGTAGTTGGCCCGCTGAGGAGAATAAGGGGAGGATCTTTCGAGATTAGGAGGCAGTTGTGTTCAAATTATTGGTTTCATCAAGAGATCCCTGATCTAAGGAGAAGGTTCCCAAATTGTTCTAAAGATAACTCAAGAGGTTAAGCTCCTCTTAACCTATATAAACAGGCTCTATGATGGTGGAAAGGGGGGAAGAACTAAAGATATGAAACTTATGATCTTGGAGGAAGCTCACAGTCAGCCAAAGGAGAGAGATCAGTGAAGCTGTTGTTATCCAGGTTGTGGATATTTTAGGCAAGGGTTAGGTGAAGAGGACTTGAAGAAGCTATCACATTCGCATCTACGATTGTAAGTACTGTTGTCGTTATTCTCATCAATATGACACACTTGGCCTGTTTCTTTCTAGTTTGTGTCTAATGTCACATGAAATTATCATTAATTGATAGATCTGTTTTCAAGCTAATATCAATAGAGTAGGAAGTGGTCGTATCTCGTTTGTCCACAGAACTCAGCGAGGAGAAAATGATTGGAGCGCAACTTGGAGCGTGCAAGGACAAACGTTGATAAAAGGTACTTCTAGCATCCTTCCTTCTCATGTATTAGTTTAGATAGATTTGAAAGGAAGTCAGTGTCCATGTTAAGCATTTTCTGTCTAGAGTTAGGGTCAAGCTCTTAGAGGTGATCTACCTGTCTGCAGGGAGATTTTCCTACAACAAGGACGTATAGCAAAGTTCAAGCCTTGATAGGGGAGGTCTCTTTGTTTGGAATACGAACGGACGAGAATCACTCGAGAGGACCCATACAATCAATACCTAGGAATCTTAGGCTAAGCTTAAGGAATCTAAGTCCTCCTAGGTTCAGAGCTCTGGAAGTCCAGGACTTCGGAGTATGAGCAGCCTTAAAAACCTTATACTAGTCGACGGTAATCGGGAGACTCGGTTTCCCATAACTTTGAATGGTGTTAGGTGGTTCCCTAGGTAGTTAGGTGAACCTATATTACCAACTAAACCGAGATGCAAAACCCAGAAGGATGGATTCACGAAGAACCCAGGACCATAGATCGATGGATCCTTTGGGTTCTTTCCTAGCCATCGATATACTAGGGACATGTGGCGCTAGCCCCTTTAGTTCATAGATTGGGAACTTCGAAAGATAAGAGGATTTTTCATGGCAACACTCCTGAACAATGAATCCCCGAGGTAACCAGAGTTGTAGATATATAAACCTACATGGCTGGATCTTGACCATGAGATATGAGGAATGTTAGAAGTCTGTCAGTTCGGGGTGACGTGGTGTAGTGATGTCACCCAGGGTGACATGGAACCCAACTTGACGTGCCACGTGTCACCCATATTCATGTGTATCACGTACCCTATAGGTCCAGTGGAATGTAACATTTGTCACCCTGACCCTCATACGTGTCAGTTCCTGATACGTGTCTGCCTAGCCAACGTAGTTGGTGAAATAATCGAGACTTCGGAAGTTCATAACCCCAGGTGGCCTCGTGCATAGATAGTAAAAAGGCGTGAAGCACCGAATCCCTCCACAAATGATATAGGAGAAAGAGAGTAAGTCGAGTCATGGGATTAGACAATGGATGGTATTCCACCATGGAGGAAGGAACTTGGGAATATCACATGTAAGGGGGATCCACGTGGATGCCACATGGCCCTCAACCAATGAATGCTTGAAGAACTTCAGAGAGATATATCCACCGGTTCTAGGCTTAGTTTTGAGCATGGAGACCGTGGTTGGAAAACTATGGATAAGTAGAGTGTGGTAGAAACCACAAATGCAAGGTTTGATCACTTAAGGAGAACGAAATTTTGAGGCCCCATCCCTAAGAAATCTAGTCAGGGGTCAGGTGTGTTACATGTAATGAAGGAAGAGCAGGGACATCCATAAGGTTCAGATAAGGAAAACACAGATGCACACAAAAGAAAAGGAATATGTCAATTGCAAAGGAAGTAGGGTGCGGACATCCGTGAGCCATAATATGATAGAGCGCGTACATGCACGGGTTTAAAAAGCATAGGGAACGAATTTATTAAGAAAACTAAAGATTTGAAGATCAAATCCATCAGTTCAGCTACAGGTTGAGAGGTATGGTTTTTTTTTGTATGTTAGTGTCTATATTTTGTAGAAGTCCAACACATAAATTTCTTAGTAGTTAATGATTATTTGATTTGGAAGACATTCTTGTGGATCTTGGAATGAGGTTTTGTGACATAAAGGTTTGAGTGGATTTGATTAAGTATAGAAACAATGATAGGTTTTGGCAGTGACAGTGACAAATCGGTAAGAGGTTGATTGATTCATTGGTAATGACATGTTGTCTACATTTATATTTTTGGGTAGTTGGACAGGGAAAGGAAAGGGGGTTGCAACCTCCTTCCAGTTGGTGTTGGAGAATTAGGGAGTTGGAGCTTGAAAACTAGGGGGTTGGAGCCTCCTTCCAGTTGTAGCTAGAAAATAAGTAAGTTGGTGCTTCCTATGAATGTATTTCTTCTGACATATAAGAAAAGTGTTCTGTGTTTTTCTCCCGCATTAGGTTTCCACATAAATTTATGGTGTATTGTGTACTTGTGTGGTTTCTCATTGTTTACTGTTTATGTATATTTCTCATGATGTTTTTAATGTTATTGATGAAATGCTCATAAATTTAAACAATACATATTGTGGTTAAAAGTAATAAAAGTTCTCATATTGATTCACCCCTCCTCTTAGTATTCCAACAATTGGTATCAGAGAAGGTCCTTCAAGAAGTAGTCTAACCACTAGAAGGAGATCATGAATTACTCTAAAATTGGGGTACCACAGTTTGACGACCAGAACTATGCCTTATGGAGAAGAATAATGAAAACTTATGTGCAAGCACATGGACTTGATATATGGAGAGAAATAGTAGATGGATACAAAGCACCGACCACTCCCCCGAGAGACAAGGTTGGAAAGAAGCTAGAAGAGAATGATTCAAGGGATATAAATGTTATTCTGAATGGTTTGACTAAATTCATACATGTCAAGGTCATGCACCATGAATTCGCAAAATAAATTTGGGACAAACTTCAAAACATCTACGGAGGAGATGCCAAAGTCAAGGGAGCTAAAATTCAAACTCTTAGAGCCAAGTTCGAGAAATTGAAGATGAAAGAAGATGAAGACATTGCAACTTACTTTCTATGAGTCGATGAAGTAGTGAATGGTATCGAAGGATTGGCATATGAGATTAAAGAACACGTTGATGTTCAAAAGTTATTAAGATCTCTACCAATGAGATTTGATTCAAATATTTCATCTCTAGAAGAAAGGGTGGATCTAGATACATTGACTATGGACACGTTACATGGGATACTCATAGCTTATGAGATGAGGATAGATAAAGATATCCCAGTCACAAAGGAAGAAACATTCAAGGAATCCAAGAAGACAAAGATGAAGAACAAGCAAAATCCAAAGTCAAATTATAGTTGCAGTGATGATTCAGAAGAAGATGAAGAAATGGAAAACTTTGTCAGGAAGTTGAAAATAGGAACTGATAAATACAAAGGTATGCTTCCATTGAAATGTTTTAATTGTAGTGGCATTGGTCATTTTTCTTCTTAATTTCCTCATAAGAATAAGGAAAGTGATGAAGAAGAAGATCCTAAAAATAAAAAGAAAAATCAAAAGGGAAGAAGAAACAAAAAAAAAATCTTCAAGAAAAGTCTTTGCACCCATGAAGACAATTCATCATCGGATGAGGATGAAGACAATGATGGTGATACAGAAAGAGTACTCTTCATGGAAGTAGAATATTCCAAAGAGGATTCTAAAGAAGAAGGAGAAGTTGATCTCAGAGAAAAATTAATCAGTACACTAGAAGAGCTAAGGATTGAAAGAAATAAAATCAAGTCACTCAAAGAAGAACTAAAAGAGAAAGAAGGATCTCAGAATTCCAACTCCAAAGAAGTCGAGCAGATGATCGTGAAGTTAAAAATCCAAGTAGAAGAATACAAAGGAATTAAATAAGCACTCAAAATTCATTTAGATGAAAAGGAAAAAATGATCGAAGGCTTGGACGCATAAATAGTCACTCTAAGAAAATATATTCATAAGAAGGACATGTAGCATAACAAAACCAAAGTATTGGATGAGCTCATTAGCAGTCAAAGGTCATACCATGAAAAATATGGACTAGGATATAACCAGATAGATAAAGGCTCAAGCTCCAAGACAATAGAAGAAAGAAGCTATGCAAAAACATTCAGAGGCTCTCCTAAGAAGGAAGAAGGAAAGAGGAACCAAGAAGAAGACTACATAGACACTGCACCACCTAGAAGATCCAGAATTCAGAATCAACAAAAACCAACAATAGAGAGAACCCGAGAAGTCAAAGGACTTAGAAGAATAACACCATTCAAAATATGTTCCACCCCTAGATATCAAACTATTTTTCTTGGTTTATGTTATTCATTTAATAATTTTGGACATAAAGTTGTGATTTGTAGAGCCAATACCAAGAACAGGAACAACTATGAAGGATACACAAGAAATGGTTATCCAAGAAGGTCTCATGAAACACAAAGCAAAATCTAGAACATATTTGAATCCTTGAGCGTTGAAGTAGAATGCTACAAGTGCAACAACTTTGGACACATGTCCAAATATTGTAGATTAACTGTTCCTCCTAGAGAATCACAACAAAATATCAACAATTACAGACAAGAACCAAAAAGGATATGGATAAAGAAGCATGATCAATTCAACATCAAAGAATGCATGCTCGCCTTGCAAGATCAACACAATAAATGTGGATGCTATGTTGATAGTGGTTTCTCAAAGCATATGACATGTGATAAGGACCATTTTATAACATTGAAGAAGGAAAGAGATGGATCAATTTCATTTGGGAATGACAACTCAGCCATAATTATAGGACGAGGCACAATCAAGCTTGGAAACAAGGATGTCAGGGTAGAAAATGTTCTACTAGTTGAAGACATGAAGCAAAATCTTCTAAGTGTAAGTCAGATGTGTGATCAAGGAAACATACTTATGTTTGACTTAGAGAAATGTGAGATAAGGAAAGGAGGATTAGGAAATTTGGTATCTACAATGGTAAGAACTCCAAGCAACATATATGTACTAAATGAAATTGGAAAGGAAAAATGTTTCCTAGGAAAGGATGATGAAAGTTGGCTCTGGCACAAAAGAATGGGTCACATAAACTTTGATAATCTCGTCAAAATTAGCATAAAGGAAGCAGTAAGAGAAATGCCTGAGATCTTGAAGCCAAGAAATACTCTATGCAAGCATTGTCTACAGGGAAAACAAACTAGGACTAAGTTTAAATCTAAGGAGTAATCCACAACAAAACCACTAGAGATTGTACATATAGATCTATGTGGACCAACAAGAACAAAGGGATTGAATGAAGAATAGTACTTTATGCTACTTGTTGATGACTATACAAGGATGACTGCAATTTTCTTTCTTAGGAAGAAATCAGAGGCATTTGAACACTTGAAGATATAGAAGGAAATGGTTGAAACTAAAACTGAATAAAAAATCAAGTTTTTGAGATTAGACAATAGAGGAGAGTTTACATCAAATGAATTCATAGATTTGTGTAGTGATCATGGGATAAAAGACAATTCTCAATAGCTAGGACAACTCAACAAAATGGAGTTGTTGAAAGGAAGAACAAAACAATACAGGGAATGGATAGAACCATGTTGAAATATTCCAAGTTAAAGGATGTATTTTGGGTACAAGAAGTACATATGGTAGTTCATATTCAGAACTGATGAATTCTCAGAAATAATAGTGATAAAACTCTCTACGAGCTATGGAAAGGAAGAAAAGAAAATGTGAAGCAATTCAGAGTGTTTGAAATAAAATGTTATATAAAAAGAGAAGATGGTAGAATTGGAAAATTTGACTCTAGAGTTGATAAAGGCATACTAGTTGGGTACTCAAGCAAAAGAAAAACATAAAAATGCTTCAATCTAAGACTCAACATAATAGTGGAAATCCTCAATGTGATGATTGATGAAACAAATGGATGAAGGAAAAAATAAGGAAGCAAAGATTTAGTGGAATAGGATCACAGGGAATATTTGAAAGAAGAAGAAGTAGATGAAGAAGAAGAGCAGTTAGAGACAGAGTAAGATCAACGATATCTTCAGGCACTTCCAAATATACCTAGAAGATGAGTACAAAAAAATAATCCACCAGAATAGATCATTGGGAATAAAGATGCAGGAGTTGAAACTCGAAGAATAATACATTCACCAGAACAATAATACCTAGCATTGTTATCCACAATTGATCCAAGCGGTTTTGAAGAAGCTAGAAAGGATGAATATTGTATCAAAGCTATGAATGAATAATTGGACCAGATAAAGAAGAATGATACATGAGAACTTATTCCAAGGATGAAGAAAATAAATGTGATTAGTACAAATTGGGTCTTTAGAAACAAATTGAATGAGGATGGAGAGGTTACCAGGAACAAAACAAGATTGGTATGTAAAGGATACACTTAATTTGAAGGTATATACTTTGAAGAGACATTTTCCCCGGTTGCTAGAATGGAATCAATCAGGTTGATTCTAGCTTATGTATGTTCCAAAAATATCAAGGTGTATCAAATGGATGTAAATTTATCCTTTCTAAATGGAGAGTTAGAAGAAGAAGTCTACATCGAGCAACCAGAAGGATTTCAATTGTCAAAAATAGAAAATTATGTTTGCAGGTTGAAGAAGGCACTGTATGGTCTCAAAAAATCCCTTAGAGCATGGTATTCAAGACTGTACAGATACTTATAGCAACAAGGGTTTAGGAAAGGAAATGCAGACGCACATCTCTACATAAAGTTAAATCAAGATAGTATCCTGATAATTTAAGTTTATGTTGATATTATTTTTGGAAGTGACGATGACATGATGTATCATAAATTTTTCAAAGACATGAAAAATGAGTTCGAGATGTCATTACTTGGAGTGTTGTCTTTATTTTGGGGGCTAAAAATATGTCATAGAAACACAAGTATCTTCATCTCTTAGACCAAGTATATCAGAGAAATGATAAAAAGGTTTGGAATGGAATATTGAAAACCGGTCAGTACTCCTATGCAGACCAGTTGCAAGTTAAGTAAGGATGATGATTCTAAGGATGTGGACCAGAGAAAGTACATATAAATGATAGGAAACTTACTCTATGTGACAACTTGTAGATCGTATGTGATGCAGGCATTTGGACAGGTTGTAAGGTTTCAAGCAACACCAAAGGAATCACATGTTATGACAGTGAAGAGGATATTCAGATATCTCAAAGGTACAAATGATTTTGGATTATGGTATCCAAAAGGGAATGATCTATATCTTGTTTCCTATACAGATGCTGATTGGGAAGGTTGCATTAATGATAGAATAAGTACACGTGGAGCAACTTTCTACTTGGGCGATTTCCCGGTCTCATGGTTGAGAAAAAAATAGTCATCAGTATCTTAGTCTACAATAGAAGCATAGTATATTGCAACAAAAACATGGTGTACACAGGTTCTATGGATGAAGCAAACTTTGAAGGATATATAGGTTGAATATGTTGATCCCATTCTAATATTTTTTGATAACACCAACATCATCAATATCCCAAAGAATCCAGTGATGCACTCCAAGATGAAACATATTTCGATCAAGTTTCACTTTCTATGAGAACATGTTGCAGAGAAGAACATCATGGTTGAGTATATTGGGACAACACAGAAAATTATAGATATCTTCACCAAACCTCTCCCGAGGGAGACATTTGAGTATCTTCGACAAAAAAATGGAGTAGTTTTTATTCCACGGTGATTTTTTAAATTATTTTCATATATGTCATGGATTTACACAAGGAAGCACCATGAAGAGAAAAAGCCAAGTAAATAATTTGAAGCTTGCAGATAGGGGGAGAATCCTCAAGAAGAATGAAAGTAGGGGGAGTAACCCAAAGAAGAATGCAGACAGGGGGAGCATCCCCAAGGGAAGTTACCCTTTTCCATTGATGTCAAAGGGGGAGAGAATGAGCAGATGCATGGAAATGGAGATAAAGATTAGAGGTATAAAGATAGAGGGAGTGATGGTCACAGGGGGGGCACAGTGTTTTGGTATTGTATCAGAGTGTTGCCATCAATGCCAAAGGGGAGATTGTTGAAAGATTAGTTTTCATTGATGTCAACCCTTGAAGAAGTAAGGAAGCCCCTAAGGTATGGTTATGAAACCCGAAGTTGATCGAGGAAAAAAGGACATGAAGGACAGTGTATTTGTAGGTAACTCATTCATCGATGGATAATATGTGTCATTTCGTTTCCGATTATATGTGGTGTGCTACGTGGTTCCTCAAAGTTAAGGATTTATGGCCTTGTGAAGCTGGAGGACCCTGAAGAATGATATAGAAGCCCCTAGAAGGTCAACAAGTCAACAACTAGTTATAGGTCATTCATTAAGGGTAAAGTAGTTGCAACAAGAATTTAATTAAGGGTAATGTAGTTGCAACAAGAGAGTGTGGGTTAGCCCTAAAATAAGGAAAAGGGGTAAAAAAATTACAAGCTAACCCCTAAGAGAAGTCACTTGGAAAGTATAAATAAAACTTCAAGAGACTCTTATTTAGAACTATCGAGCACATTGAATATCTATGTTGTAAATTGTTATGGGTAGGTACTATTGACATATTTGAAGCAATGAGTTTGAGGTAGAAAAGTTCAATCAAGATATAAGTTACATGAGTTGAAGGGATGAAGTTGAACTTATATTTCTAGGTTTTCCTGAGGCTATCCACGAGCTGTAGTGAAGGAAGAGCACGGACATATGCAGGGTTCAGAGAAGGAAAACACATATGCACACATAAGTAAAGGAATCCATGAGTTGTAGAGGAAGTAGGGCATGGAAATATGTGAGCCATAGTGGGACAGAGTGCAGACATCCGTGGGTTTACAGAGCACAGGGTGTGGATCTGTTGACAAAAATAAGTCTTTGAAGATCAAATCCCTGAGGTCAGCCACAGGTTGAGAGGTATGGTTTATTGTGTATGTTAGTATCTATATTTTGTAGAAATCCAACACATAAATGTCTTAGTATTAAATGATTACTTTATTTGGAAGGAATTCTTATGGATCTTGGAATAAGGGTTTGTGACATAAGAGTTTGAGTGGAGTTGATGAAGTATAGCAGTAGTGACAGGTTGTGGCAGTGACAATGACAATGACAGATCAATAACAGGTTGATTGATTCAATGGTAGTGACAGATTGTCTACATTTATATTTCTGGGTGGTTGGACAGGGCAAGGAAAGGGCGTTGTATCCTCCTTCTGATTGGTGTTGGAGAATTGGGGAGTTGGATCTTCCTTCAGGTTGGAGCATCCTTCCAATTGTAGTTGGAAAATAAGGAAGTTGGTGCTTCCTATGAATGTATTTCTTCTAACATATAAGAAAATCATTTTGTGGTTTTCTCCCGCATTGGGTTTCCACGTAAAATTTTGGTGTACTATGTACTTATGTAGTTTCTCATTTTTTATTGTTTATGTATACCGCTCATGATGTTTTGAATGCTATTGATGAAATCCTCATAAAGTTAAACAATACATATTGTAATAAAAATTTTCATATTGATTCACCCCCCCCCCCTCTTCATATTCCAAAAGGTAACAAGATCAGAGGTTTCAAGTACATGAGTCATCAAGGAAACCTTGGCATGTTTCTTTTGACTTTGAGTTTGTCGTCCAGAGGAGGCATCTTCAACATAAACTCTAGTAAATTCAATTTTCTTGGTATCCCATCTGGGTAGACAAGAAAAAAGTGAAATATGGTTCACTTTATCATGTTGATTAGAATTTAGAGGGTCTTCAGTCAGTGGACCATTCAAAATAGAGGATAACATATTAGTCAACTCAGAGGTCAATGATCTAGTCGAAATAGGGAGAATGTTTGACGGTCCAATCGAAGGACTGAAGCATGGAGCAGGAGAACTAGTGTTAGAGACAACATCAAATGGATCATCTTGCAACAATCCAAAGGAGGAATTCAACAAATTAATGCTAGAATAATTCAAATCAAACCATACATTGTGTCTAGTAATAATTTGGCATTTGATAGGGTCAAACAATCGATAGGATTTTGACTCTTTAGAGTATCCCATCGTGATGCAAGCATGACTCTTTACATACAACTTATTTCTAAAATCATTAGGAATGTGATCCCAAGAAACACATCCAAACAAATGGAGGTGGTAAACTGAAGGCTTCTTCCCATGCCATTGTTTGAATGGAGTCATGGAAGGAACAACTCAAGTAGATATGTGATTGAGTATATAATTTTCACAATACATCACTTTAGCCCAAAAGCGAGGAGACATATATTTAGCATACAAAAGACATCTAGCCATTTTTTTTACCATATGATTACTTCATTGTGTGATGCCATTCTACTGAGGTGTGTGAGTAACTAATCATTGTCAGTCAATACCAGATCTAAGTAGGTATTCTTCAAGCGGTTGATTTACATACTCTCCACCATTGTCTGATATCAAGAATTTGATGGGTCGACCACATTGCTTTTCAGTAAAGGCCTGAAACTCCTTGAAATTTTCAAAGACAAGGTTCTTATTCTTCAGAAAGTAAACCCATGTAAAGTGAGAGAAATCATTAATGAAAGTCAAACCATACCTTGCACCTACCAGTGAAGGAAGATTGATGTAGCAGAAATCACTATGAACCAATTCCAGTAGGTTCTGTGCTCACTACACTTTGCCAAAGTTGAATGGTTCTTGATTATGCTTCCCAAGCACATATCCCTTATAGAATCCTTTAGGGGGAAACACCTTTAGCAAACCAACAACCATGTTTTGAGTTTCCAATGCCTGTAGACTTTGAAAATTCAGATTTCCAAGTCGCTCATGCTAGATTCGACTTCTCTAGTCGGTGTGAGCAACAAGTGCACTATGTTCAGTCTTAGGTCGATCCATGTCACATAAATTGTACAAACTGTATGTCGGGTCAATAAGCTCATCGATGACAATCAAATTCCCTTTCTTCAAATCATGAACATAGAATCGATCTGGTCAATATTCCACAATCTTACTTGTCTATGTTAACTGAGAAACAAACAATAGATTTGCATTGAGGTTTAGCACGTGATATACTTTGACAACATTCCCACGTCAACAAGAAACATCACCTTGACCAACAACATCCAGAGAAAAATCATCAACGAAATAAATTTTCATCTCCTTAGCTTCATCCAACCATGTGAATAACGAGGCATCCTTAGCCATGTGATGAGTGCACCCAAAGTCAACAACCCAGTCATTCTGCGCAGAATGAGATAGAAAGGCCTAAGAAGTTCTTACCTGAAAGGTGAAATTATCAGTGGGTTGGTGTACAACAAACACATCTCCTTCAAGGCATTTAACCTTATCCTCTATATCATCTTGCTTCTTATATCATCATTTCTCCACATGTCTTCTTCTTTCAACTTCCCTGTGGTGATTTTATTTGTCTCTAGGGTTTCTATTCACATTATGCAGGTTTCTTTGTAAAGGAATCAAACTGTCCTCTATCCTTGGGATCCATATTTCCCTTTCCCTTGAGAAAGTGGGTGTGGTGTTTACCACCAAGATTACCTTCTTCAAGTAGTTTGTGTCGATCAATAATAAAAATGCCATAGAAAGCTTCAAAGGTGTAATCCTTACCATCTTCCTTGCATACTTCCCTTTTGGTGTGGAAATTCGACACGAACATGTTGAATGGTGTTCTTAAGTTCATTAGGACCAATTTTAACTCGATGAGTTTTCCATCCTTCTTCTGATAGTTCTTTCCACATTCACCCAATTTTAACTGGAGTTCTTTAACATGCACCAAATAGTCCTCCATTTTTTTCAAAAGAATGAGGTTTGAGAGAGATCAACTCTTTCTCCAATTGCATGACGTGGATTACATCGACTTAGTTGAAATGACTTCAACTTATTCCATACTTGATGAGGGCAGTCAATTCCACTGAGGTGAAAAAAAATCTCTCGCAAGATGTAGGTCATGATGATCCCTACAACCTCGTCCTTCTTTCCATAAAAAACGAACTTTGCATGATCATCTATTGGATCTTGAATCACAACTTTCATATACTACCACAATCCTTTTCTCTTTAGTAGGGTTTCCATATATGGTTCCCATATTTCATATTTGATTCATTCAGAACAACATGATCAATCTTCAAATCCATCTTTGATATCTAGATAGAAACTGGTTTGTTTCAATAAGTTCCAATCAACAAACCACTGGCCAAGAGTCAATCACATAACATATCTGACTCAACAAGGTTTGCAGATAATGGGTCAAGGTTTTAAACCATTGGCTCTGATACCATATTGGGGAATAGGGTGGAACACAACATGAAATAGAAAACACAGTGCTATAGACAATCGAAGAGGAACACAAATTTTGAAGATAAAGGGTGGTGTCTAAAGACATTGATACAATAATTAAGAAAAGTGCATTGTGATTGGAACATCACACTGCATGTTGTACATATTTATCTGCATGATCTATTGTATAATCTCCATAATGATAATGACCCAAGAAGTCTTCTTTTTATAGCCTCAATATCTAATGAACTTCCACAAAATCCAAAAGATCTTGTCCACATGTAACAGTTGGTTGTTAGAGTTGACTCTGTCAAATCCACACTGTCAATTCAAATCAACAAGGATGCTTGAACTAACCACCTACGCATCCAACTAGTAATCAATTGTTGATCCGGTTGATCCATCACCTAACCATCTTCAATTGTTGGTCAACTGTCTGACCAAAAAGGCATGTTGACTACTCGACCTACTAGTGTAGTGTGTTGGTTGATTACCCGACCTACTATATCCAGATGTAGGTTGACCTCTCAACTGACTGAACCTAGGATATTTGTGATGAACCATAAATTATTGATGTTCCAACAATATTATATATATGCAATAAATATATCATGATAATTGAATAAAAATAATGATGGACTATGTGTCCAGGAAAAATGTTTATATCATGGTTGAAGATGTTGATGGTGTTGTCATTGCATATGATATCCATCCATATGAAAACAAATGAGGATGGTAAGAATTTTGATCAAGAGGTTGGTGAAGGGATCCTGCAAGTGTCTACAAAAAAAATTAGTTGTTCAGGTAGCATCCAGTAATGTGATAACAACCATGTAGATATGCATTTGTGTTCCTTATGATGTGTAATTACTAAAGGGAATTGAGGTAATAATTTCCTTGGTTAAGTTTCAATATTTGGATTTATGATTAAAGGAAAAGGACCTTGAGAATATAAATGTTGTTTAATGATTGAATGCAATTATATGAGATTTAATTTCATATTATGTTATGTTGGTTATGGGATCACAACCAAGTCAAGTAAGGAGACATAATCATGTTATACCAATGAATGCCAATAGAGATAGACATGTTTGATTCCATATTGTGGTTGGATATGGAAGGGCTATAACACCATACAAGTGCTCTCTCAATGGTCTTCCCCTTTATAATCGGTGTTTGGACTATAACCTCTTTGCTGACACTAAAGAGAACTAAGGGATTATGTTCCTAGTGTTGTCTATGGGTTGAAAATGAAGGTATCCAAATGGTCATATCAATAAATGGGGAATATTTTAGATGATGTGTTGAGGCATGGGCTAGACCTTCCAACCCACCATGGTCAAATACATGGCATGGATATGTGGTATTCCAGAGTCAATGCAAGGACGCATTGGATAGACATGTCCATGGGTAATTGACACATTGGTTTAATGGTTAAAATGATTGATTTCATATGAAATCATTGAGTTTGTTGATAATTACCATATAATGAATAATAGTTTCGTTCTACTTAATATGATTAATAGATGGAAGTGATTGAATTTTTGATATGATATAATTATGAGATCACATCATGCGTTGTTGCAAATGTTGCAATAAAAAGATAATGTGCATGAATACTGACAACTTGTTTGGTTGACTGAAAGTTGAGAAATATTGTAGGAAGAGTAGTCTTAGATATGGAAATGATGCAATCCCATAAGGAAGACCAATACCTATTGCTGAAAAATCCAAACATTATGCAAAGGAATCTCATGCTTGGGAAATTTTATTTCATATATGAAATATATTTGAAAAAAAAAGTGATTAATAAGTGAAATTGCTATGATAATATCTTATGATGAATATATGTGTGTGATACAGTTAAGACAATGGATATTGAAGTTGGAAAGCTCGATAAGAAGGCTATTGTTATGACATTGGAACCCTATGGTTTCCATGGGTTATAGACTACTAGCAAATGTCTGGTAGTAAGTTGGCACTCACCTCGCAATTGAAAACCTTGGAAAATGATGGATCACCCGAGGGACTGTGTAGAAGTGAAGGGGATGCTTGAGCCTGAAGGGTGAGTATAGAAAGGAAGAGGCAACTTAAAAAAAAATCCATATGGCATGGTGGTTGGAATCATAAGGGTGTGTCAAAAAAAGGACAATGATATGAATTATTGCCAGTGGAAGCTTTGTGACGCACATGATATCCATATAGATAAGTGTTTCTTATGGTTACAAACTTACTCTTGAGTAAATGTTGCATTATGGAGTTGAGGACTCCCTTGGGAAAAAAATTCTTTATATGATAATGGCTATAACATGTATGTTTTCATTATGGTTTTATGGGAATAGATGAAGAATGAAGAAATGAACCGAGTGTTCAAAAAGACGATCATCAAAAGGAAACGAAGCTCAAGAATAAAGGCATGGAATGAGAAAAGTCTAGTGGACTTGTTACAACCTAGAAGAACCAAAGCAAGGGATGGAAGATGCAATGCAGGAGACACATCTATGACTATTTGAAATTTGGAGATTTCATTATCATAGTAAGAGCTCCTGGATCAATAGATTTGAGACTTCTTGTTTGACCTTGTGTTGGAGCCCTAGGGGGGAAGCGATACAACCTGAGGGAATATGGTGCATAGGATGGGTACACTTCCTTGGGTTGTATAGGTTGAGGGGAATGAGAGCCTATTGGTTGGAATTACTATTGGAATCACAAATTATGAAAGATGTTGCAGTTGGAGCCCCAAAGGGAAGTAGTACAAACTGAGAAGAATGAAAGATTATTGGTTGTAATTCTTGCAATAATTATTGAACTATGAAATCATTATATATATATATATATGGTTTTGGGGAAAAGTTCCTATGTATATATGTTTTTGGACTAGAGTTCCTATGTGTATATATTTTGGGCTAGATTGCATGAGTAATATATATATATATATATATATATGGTTTTGGGGTAGAGTGCCTATGTATATATGTTTTTGGACTAGAGTTCCTATGTGTATATATTTTGGGTTAGATTGCATGAGTCATATTAGGCCAAAGATTTTGTATGTTGATTAAAGGTTGGATATCCTATCATTGTAATATGTATGTAAACATATATGGTGTTGTCCACTAAGGACAATGAAAAAATAATGCGGAGTGGATGTAACATCCCCAGTTTTAATTCCCATAAATTATAATGTAATTGTGCAAATGTGAATTAGGCTAGTGAGTCGATATTTCTTAGGCTAGAGAGCATGCATTGATCAATATGGATATGGTTTCCACCAGTTATAGATTACTAGAAAATGTCTGGTAGTAAGTTGGCACTCTCCTTGCAAGTGAAAACCTTGGAAAATGATGGATTGCTCGAGGGACTGTGTAGTAGTGAAGGGGATGCTTGAGCCTGAAGGGTGAGTATAGAAAGGAAGAGGCAACTTAAAAAAAATCCATATGGCATGGTGGCTGGAGTCATAAGGGTGTGTCAAAAAAAGGACAATGAGTTGATTCTTGCTAGTGGAAGCTTTGTGAAGCACATGATATCCATATAGATAAGTGTTGCTTATGATTACAAACTTACTCTTGAGTAATTGTTGCAATATGGAGTTGAGGACTCCATTGGAAAAAAAATCGTTACATGTATGTTTTCATTATGGTTGTATGGGAACATATAAAGAATGAAGAAATGAACTGAGTGTTCAAAAATATGATCATCAAAAGGAAACAGATCTTAAGAATAAAGGCATGGAATGAGAAAAGTCTAGTGGACTTGTTACAACTTAGAAGAGCCAAAGCAATAGATGGAAAATGCAATGCAGGAGGAACATATGTGAATATTTGAAATTTGGATATTCCATTATCATAGTTGGAGTTCCTGGATCCATAGCTTTGAGACTTATTGTTTGACCTAGTGTTGGAAACCTAGGGGGGAAGTGGTACAGCCTGAGGGACTATGGTGCATAGAATGGGTACACTTCCTTGGGTTGTATAGATTGAGGGGAATGAGAGCTTGTTGGTTGGAATTACTATGTGAATCTAAAAATTATGAAAGATGTTGTAGTTGGAGCCCCAAAGGGAAGTAGTACAAACTGAGAGGAATGAAATATTGTTGGTTGTAACTGTTGTAAGAATTACTGGACTATGAAATCATTATGCATGTGTATATGTGTGTGTGTGTGTGTGTGTACACACACACACACATGTTTTTGGGGTAGAGTGCCTATGTATATATGTTTTTGGACTAAAGTGCCTATGTGTATATGTTTTGGGCTAGATTGCATGAGTCATATTAGGCCAAAGAGTCTATATGTTGATTAAAGGTTGGATATCTTATCATTGTAATATGTATGTAAAAATATATGGTGTTGTGCACTAAGGATAGTGAAAAAATAAGGGGGAGTGGATGTAACATTCTCATTTTTAATCCCCATAAATTATAATGTAATCGTGCAAATGTGAATTAGGCTAGTGAGTCGATATTTCTCAGGCCAGAGAGCCTGCATTGATCAATATGGCTAAGGGTCAAGATATGAAAATTGTATAATGGATTATCAATAGTTACACATTGTTGGTTGTGATGCGAGAGGGACGATAACAATGGGGAATATGATTCCACAAGAGAGGCGAGATAAAGGGGGGTCCAAGGGAAAATTCATGTCATTATCCTAAGTTAATGTGACATTCCCATCTAATCCTCCCTTTGACTTATTAGACACTCAATCATTGAATTCATGTAAGAGGTTAGGTACGGGAGTCAAAACACCTAGTTATGATAGCATGGGATGAGTACAAGTAATCATTGGGGAAGTGTGAGAGTCAAACAATCCTTTTGGGAAGTGTAAGAGTCAAGCAAGTATGGGAGAAAAAGGAAATCTGAGTAGGAAGAGGGGACAATTATTACATGCATATTTTTAGATAACAAGGGGGAGATGGGTGCTTTAAAAGAGCATAAATCATACTGTGTATGAGAACATCCATTAGAGGCATGAGTTTATGCTAAAATTGTGGGTTGTGTGCCTGTAAATTGGATTTTGTTCATGTAGTGTGTTTTTCTACAGAGGATACTTTCTCAAGATCCTTGAGAAGGATGATGTGAATTTTCCTGGCCAACCGTGGGCATTGGAGCCTTGGAGGAAAGTAGGAAGTCTTAGGGGACTATGTGGCAGACAAGGGGGGTCCCATTCCTTAGGTTGTGCATGTTGAGGGGAAAGAGGTATTTTGGGCTACTGAGTGTGGACAATGGAAAGGAAAGAGGACTAGACCTCCTTGTGGACTCATAGCCTCATCTTGAGGGTGGATTTATATTGAGAGAAAATGAATAATAATGCCTACAGATAGGAGGATCATCCTTCATATGCATCTAGTTGGTGATTTACTGAGAGATAAGTATTTATTGTTATTGCTTATGTTTAATTCTACTATAAATATTGAATGTTGTGTATGTATTAATGATCTACATTTGTGGATTTTAATCTATTGTTAGTTGTGTGAGTTTGGTATATCATTTTGTGCATATTTCTGCATATTAAAGTGGTATTATATTTACTTGCTAATTCATTTTTGTAGTAATGTGGCCCAACAAGGAAATTGAGTACATTGCAATTTGGTATCAGAGAAAATTTTAATGATTGCTAGTAATGAGTATGTTACAAAACAATTATTGACAAGCCTTGAGACTAGAGTTCAAACACCCTTCCTTTTTGAAAATTGAAACCCAACCTTTACTTTATTCCTAAATTTCATCCATTACCCAACCTTCATCGTAGTCCTTGTGCAAGGTTGTGCTAAAAAAAAGAGCCATAAGAAAAATACCTAAACAAAAATAAGCATGGAAACTAGAGATGAAACTTACTTCCCCATAGAATGATAGAGGCCATCATTTTCTTGATGCTCGACCTATAATTTGAACCATGTTTAGGTTAAAAACATTCCAGTTCAAAGCAAATTGACCATCAAACTACCCATAACCAAGAAAATCACTTACTAGAGGGCCAGGTGCACCAACAATCTAGTTGAATTTGCACCCAATTCCATACTATGACTAGGCCATTATCCTACAAGCCCCATGTTGAGCACAAACAAAGCATTCAATAACTATGAATAGAGAGGGGGTTCACTTGTTGTAAGAATTATAGTCCTCAGCTCACCCATCTCAATGCCACTACAATGAGGTGTGGATATTTGGTTCATGTGATAATTAATGAGGTTGATTTTCTGTTTCAAAAATAATACTTAGGAGATAGGTATAATCTCATATCGCNCCCCCCCCCCCCCCCCCCCCATTTTTAATTTGAACACCTAGGCTTCACTATATGGCTCTTTTATCCCATTAGTTTGTTTCTTTGTTGCGATCTCTTTTAATATGGTAATAGGATATTTTGGAAAAGGATCCATCTTCCTACTTTATTTGAGTAATGATGAGTTGTAATTTTCTTCCCACTAGAGGGGATTTTCTAAGCATTTCCTTGATAATTATCATAAAGTCTTTAAAAAACAATAGGGATCTAACGTTATATTCTTTGGACAAAATAAAGATCACATGCGACTACATATGCCTATGTCATGTTATTTATGGCTTGCCCAAGTCCCTAAGTTAAAGATAAGAACATTGTTCCTTTGGGATCATGGAGACTCCCCCCCATTCTTGCCACCCCGAGAAGAACTAATTTCTCACATTTAAAGACAATCAATTATAATCTACCTTGATTTCCATGTGTTGCAAGTTGTTCACCATATTTAGGTATATTTTTAGAGCATATTCTAATTCTTTATTGGTTGAATCACTCCCATTATCCTCCCACTTTATTTTCAATAGAAAGAACCATAACTGATATTGTCATAAATTATAAATATGTTTTTTCCCCTTAATTCGATAAAAAAAAGTAAAAAATGAAGAAGTCCATCTAACAAGATAAAAAAATACCTAGAATTGTCATAGATGATGGACTCCATTAGATATTTGAGGTCTCTCCATCCATAATTATTTGATCCTCATGAATAACATAAAATATGTGATAGGTGATTACAATTCATCTTTATTTATTTGTCATTAGTGTCTGCAATTACTTATTTTTTCCCCTTCTACTCTTCCCAATCCTTTCTTCCATGATCGTTATCATGACCTCTAGATTCACGTCCACTTAAACTCATATCTATAACAAGGAAAGTACATAATTAGAACATAATTTCAATAACCAAAAAAAAGTGTAGGAAAATAACACAATCCATAATACACACATATATATTTAGGATATAATTGTGTTTGACATTATTTCCTTCAAAACTTATTTTTTCCATATGAAAAAATATGGTCTTTGGTATTGTGCAAGTTTTAAGGAAATGAGGGGAGAGAAGGCAAGATTTAAAACTGGTGAGAGAAGAGGAGAAGAGGGGAAAAGGGTAAGAGAAGAGGAGATGAGGGAAAAGAGTGAGAGAAGAGGAGAAAAGGGAATATATGGGAGAGAATAAGTTAAGGAGGAAGAGGATTAAAAAAGTGAAGAAGAAGGAAGGAGGGGGAAAGAGGAAGAGGAAGAAGGAGGGGAAGAAGAAGAGGGAGAGGGGGAGAATAATAAGAAGAGTATGAAGAATAAGGAGGGAATATTAGTTAGAGGAAGATTGGTAGAATAAGAAGAAGAAGAAAAGGAAGAAGGAGGAGGGGAAGAAGAGCTAGAGGAAGAATGGGATATCAAATACGAAGAGGAGGATGAAGGAAGAGTTTAAAAATAAGAGGATAAGAAGAGGAAGAGAAAAAATATGGAAGGAGTAGGAGGAGACAAAGTTTAAGAGGAAGGAGGCTTTCAAGAAAAAAAGGAATATTTGGGGGAAAATAGGAAAGGAAGAAGAAGGGTGAGAAGAAGAGGAAGAGGGGGAGGGGGAGAAGAAGAGGAATAGGAGGAAGGAGGAATTTAAAAACAAGAGGATGAGAAGAAGAGGGAGGAAGAAGAAGGAAGTAGGAGGCCACAATGTCTATGAAAAATAGCCTTGACCATGGATAGAATATGGAGAAATGTGATATGTGTGTCCATTACAAGACAAATCGTGGAAGGAGGATTTGGGAAACAAGAGGAAGAGTAAGGATTTATGGAAAAAGAGGAAGAGGGAGGGAGAGAAGAAAAGGAGGAGGAAGAATGAGTGGGAAAACAAGAGGAGAAGGAAAATAAGAGAAATAAGAAACGATCTAGATCAGATATCTGGAATGATCTTCTTATGCTCTGTCTCACTCATTTGGAGCAAACCATTTACTTTTTCTCCGAGGATATTTTTACTTTGGGTCAAACAATTATGCAATAGATAAATCTATGGGTCCCATACCTCATTCTATCACTTTTACTTTGTCTATATTTCAGTCAGAACTACCGAGTGAATTAGGTTTGTCAGTGATTCATGAATTGGAAGTGGAAAAATATAAAGCATCAACTTCCCTACGATATCTTGCATGTTTAGTAGTATTGCCTTGGGTAATTCCTATTTCATTATGGAAATGTTTGGAGCCTTGTGCTAAAAATTGGTGGAATATGGGTCAATCTAAAAAAAATAATATTATCTCTAAGAATAAAGACAAAGTGGAATAGGAAGGAATATTTAGGGAAAAGGAAGAAAATGAATGAGGATTTATGGAAAATAGGTAAGAGGAAGAAATATAAGAAAATGAGTAATAGATCAACCTAATTCCATAAAATCATACATTGTTTTTCATTATCTGTTTAATTTAATCTAATTCTTTATTGGTAAAACCATACCCAGGGAAAATATACCCCTACATTCACAACCCCTACCTCCAAAACCATACCCTACCCCTAAAACCCATATATACACAATCATTTTCCTAAAATATCAAATCCTACCCTCAAATGATATTCCCCTAACGAACTCCCCCCCAAACCCACCAAAAACGAAAGAGTAAACATAATAAACTATACAAATTGGAAGAAAAGACTTGGGGAAAACTATATTCTTACCTTTGAATCGATGGGAGACCCAATAAATCTCTACTAGACCCAAATTATCTCCACAATCTTCAAGCAACAAGTCTCCATAATTTCTAGGCAAGGAATATCTAAAATGAAATGAAAAAATGACTTGAAATTCACTTCAAACCAAAATGTAGGGACAAAATGACACAAAACTTAATCATGCAACATTTTGTTTGTTACACATTTTCATTGTATATCAATGCAAACAAGACACAAAAATGTGACCCACACCAAAGAAAAAAAAAATCAGACAAATTTGACAAGGGACTGTGATGCAAAGCTAAATACTAGATCATTTTATTGTAGTAGTGATAGTACTATTATTTGTCTTCCCCTTGATTCAATATCCACTCTTTGGGCATGTCTATAGTTTTCATTCAAGTAGGAAACTCATCTCTAGAGGATACATGTTCCTTAATAAAACTCGATCAATCTTTCAAGAGGGTAAATACAAGCACGTGATAATGAAAATAGGGTCTAGTCGATATGCCTTATAAACCAAAGAATCAATTTGGTCCTTATTGTATGGTTCCCCATAGAGTCTTAATGGTAGCTCCTAATGGGCTTTCTTCCTCTTATTTACATTAAAGAAAAAACAATTTGGCACTACATGTCTTGCAATTTCTTTGATGGCTATGTTCTACACGAATCTTAGGAGAGTTGTGGGATGACCTAGAAATATGAATATGTGAATTTAGGAATAGGTGGGACATTAAAAAACTAGTCCCCCCACCTAATCAATGAACATGTATCTCATTGTCTCAAGCCTTTTCACTGATTTTCATCCTCACTCCTTATTCACCTATACCAATCAAGGACAACTTGCTTCAATGCCTTGTAGTGAGTTCTAAGGTGCCATGCACACATGGATGGTAGTGTAATGAATTTGGGAGCCCCTAATTCTTTCTTTTTCCATGAACAACTTAAGGTTATAGGATTGTAAAATGATCCAAAAAATATATGAGTGCATTGATAAATATTGTAAGTTGCATGCACTTAACTATATTAACCATTGATGCAATTGTTACTTGATAATATTAGACAATTCAATTCTATTCCCCCCAATGTTCACTAGTGTTATCAGATATAGAAATTTGATAGGCCATGAGTTGAAGTCTTCCATACTGAATACTTTGCACAACATCCTAATTTTTCATTAGTTGATGTTACTACGTCAAGGGGGTATGATTTCTACTTTTTTTTTGTCTCCATATAGATGTATAGCCTAACCCTAAAATAATCTAGGCTCACCTCTATCCTATCTCTCATGCCTTTTTATCTCAGAATTATTCTCGCTTCATAATTTGAAACACTTTCTAAATTTCTTAATCTTCAATACTAATTCATAATAAATCTATGTTTTGGATTTTAGTACTCAACTGTGACATAGACAAGATCATTATTGTTTTCTTTCATTGTGTCTCTGTTCCAATGCTTATCTCTCACAATGTTCATAGTGTCGTAGATACCCACGTCTTCTTATTAACCTTTTCTATTATTATTAGTCCCTACCTCCGGCTAGGGACTATAGCTTCCACCTTGTGGTCAACATCCATTCAGGTGTGTTATGGTGTATTAATGGATACGTTTTGTTGTGTTCAAAATTATAAACCTTAAGTCTTTTCCATTATTTCTATTATTTGATTTTTCCTTGAAAATAAATACATTTATGTATTTTTCTTATTTGATATTATGATTTTTTTTGTTGACTAAAATCATCATGACAAAACATTATTCCCCTGATGTGTGTTATTTTTATAAATCTATTTGTCAGAATTAAAAATTAATTTATAAAGAAAAAAATCTTTAAATGGTCACTATGTAGATGGGGCTCTTCATTATAAAAACTTTGGAAACTCACATAAGAAGCACAAGACAAGAAGTTGAGCATATTTTACAACTCCACATATTAAAGAATAAGAGAAAAAAAAAATAAAAAAATTTAACATATTTTACAACTCCACATATTAAACAAATAATTCAGAAACCAACAAGAATTTTGAAGAACATATACTATGTTAAATAAAATCAAACTTCAAACACAGGTATGCAAAGCAACATAAAATATGAAATTTACTATTATGAACATGGCTTGAAAAACAAAATTCAAACTTGTATCAAATATTTTCATTGAAATCTTTCTTTGTTAACACCTCATCCTTATTAGCAAGGCGAGCTAGTTATTCCAGTTCCTCAATTTCTGTTCTTATTTCTTTCCTAAATTGGTAATTATTTTTCCATCCAGTGGAAAATAGGAAAGCAAAAGGAAGAACCAATTATTAAGGACATTACCCTGTCATCTCCCTTATCTTGCAAGGATGCTTTGTTTACCTTGTGATATCCCGTGGGTGCTCTTGAAATCATGTAAGAGTAGTGGGAGGGAGGCTGGCTGGCTGCATGTTTAGTTTAAAATAGGAATGGATTGTCTAATGGTTATGTTTAAGTGAATTTTTAATTTAATGATTAAGAAGAAGAATGTAGGTTTTTTTATTAATTATTTTTTATTAATAATTCCTAATATATTAGAATTTATTTGTTTTTTCTAACTGAAGATTTCTTTTTTAGTTAGATGGTTCCCTTTGTATTATAAGAAAGACTACTTAAACTGAGAATACATATTAAAATTTTAATATATTTTGCTATAAATATTTGATTCTAAAACTAAGGTTAAGGTTATTTTTGGGGATGATATTTGCTCTTGTATTGGATTTTGCGTTCCATAATATGCAATCATTTTACTGAGAAGACTTACCACAGTTTCATTCATCTCGATTCAGTTTCTATTTATAGTTTTATTTTAAACATTGTAGTTTAAAAGTTTTATTTGTTTTATATTTTTTATTTGTTTTATTTTTTCAATATATTTTTTATTTTTTTTATCAATTTTGTAGGAAATTCAATAAGAATAAGAGGTACAAGACAAAAAGGCTGAATATATTTTACAATTCCACATATTAAGCAAATTCTTCAGGAACCATAATTATGAATAACATGTACTAAGTCGAACAAAATCAAACCTACAACATAGAATATCAAATTTACTATTATAAACATACATGAATAGAATATCAAATTTACTATTATAATCATGGCTTAAAAACAAAATTCAGACTTACTTATATCAAATAAATATTTGGCTTGGAATCTTTCTTGGTTAAAATCGCTCCTCCTTTGTATGGTTTTACAGTAGCATCTATAGAATCTCTTCTACAATATCAAAGTCAACATCCTTTCTACAATATCAAAGTCAACATCCTTACTAGCAAGGTGAGCTAGTTATTCCAGTTCATCAATTTTTGTTCCTTATTTCTTTTGTAAATTGATGATTATTTTTCCATCCAATGGTTCATTTCCCAGCATTAATGTTTGATGGGAATTTTGAGGACAGTTCACATGATTTTGGAAGCTTACGAATCCACTTTTCTTGATGCACTGGTTGGAATGAAGAAAAAGCTGGTTTTCTATAAGGGTAGAGCTCCCAAATTTTCCTATTCCTTTTGAGTTTGATCTATCCTTCACGCAAGCTCAATTTCCTTGGTCACGCGCGTCTTTTTTGAAATTTATTGTTTTCCACATAACCTTAGTTTCCTAATTTTATCTCGATAGGAGTCATTTCCAACCTGAAATTAAAAAAAAAGGAAGGAAATACATGTCCTCTTAAAAATATCGTTTAAGTATCCCATGTCCCGCCATTGTTCTATTTCTTTCTTTGTCAAGGCACACCCTCTATTTCCTTAGTCACACATATGTCCTTTGTCCAATCATTGTTTCTAGCAAGTGTCTTATCCCATGCTTGATAAAAAAATTGGAAGGGAAGTTTTTCCTTGACAAGAACCCACTCCACATATCCTTATCCTTACTACTTGTCCATCTCTCGTACTTGCTCATACAATTTAAATAGAAAACAAATGTTATCCTTACACATGTCCCATCTTTCTTAGAGATTTTTTGGGTGCCCACTCTTGATATATCTTCTCTAGATCTTCTCCTTTTCTATTTTAGTCTGCATTGACATTTTTTCATCAATGTTTGTATTTTGGTAATTCCAATTTCCTGATATTGTCCTATCATACTTCAATGATAATCCTATTCATTAGTGTCCATGATTTCTTAGTTCTTTCTCCTTAGATTGATTTTCTTGCTTCAATTTCAAGTTCAACAACCCTACTTCCTTTGATGACCTCTTTTATTCATTTGATCCATTTCATCTATTTTTAAGGTTTCCAACCTTTACTTCCCCATGTCTTTTTCTCAAATTACTCCAATGTTGATCCTACCAATGAATGTCCCATGTTTCTAACTCTCTTCTCTCGAGACTCAATTTGGGATGCAATGAGATCCCCTACATCAATTTTGTAGTTTCTCAATTTCTACTTTCTCAATGTATCGTCCTAACAATGGTGATTCCAATAATTGTGTCCCTTTTAACCCAATCACCTCCCTCATTCTCACTTTATCACTTGGGTCATTTTTATCTCTTTTTAGGTTTGCCAATTCTGCTTTCCCTGATTTTGCTTGACTTACTCTAGGGAAATTTATCCTGGACTATAATCGAATACCCCAATCCTTTTTTTCTATTCTTGTATATTTTTCCTCTGCTCTATAATTATCCTATGAATTCACACAATGATCTTCTTGATATCCTTACTCATAGTCCTTGTTAGTTGTAACAACACAACATGAGATATTAGTACCAAAATATGAAAATTTAAGCATATCCTAATTTACATATCATATCAAACATATTATTAGAGTCCTTTTCATCATTTTTTGAATCACAAATCTACTTTCCTCATTGCTCGGATTTCTCCCATGGTAGGACCATTGTCTCCTTGCTAGTCTCCCTCTAGGTCATTTCCTACTCAAGTTATTATACCCTCTTTATCATTGGCTTGAAGCTGTAAACATCTCACTCTAAGTAGACATTTGACAAATTTAGGACTCACACTTTGATCCATCCAATGCATCTTACCCCTATTGTGAAGTAGGTTGTTTCCCTCATATAGGAGTTCCATCTCCATCAAACCCCTAGTATATATTCACATGCTACAAGTTGTAACATCCCCATTATAATCCCTAGTTTAATTAATGCTTATGTGGATATAATATGTGGCTACGACCAAGCGATGTAATATGTGAACTGTATCTCTATGTTTTAATAATAAAATGTGATTCCAACTGTTAAGGAGACATGGACAAGAGATGGGAAATAAATTAATCCACAAGAGGGGGGAAGTTTCTAGGATAATGGCCAAGAGGGGTCCAAGGGGGAAATACCCATGTATATTAGATCAACCCATTTTTCCTAAAATTTCCATTTTGTGTATGAACCTTCCATTTTTTGATTGAGTGTTCCCAAATCCAATCATTGAATACATGTAAGAGGGTGGGTGGGAGTGGTAACATCCCTGAATTATTTGGCACATGGGGGTTGAGTACAATCAACTTGGGGAAGAGTGTGAGTAAAGAAAGGAAAGCCAAAGGGAGCAAATTCGTATGGGTTAGGACAACAGTTCTTAGACAGGAAGTTTTTGTGCATGAGGGAAAGGAGAGAGCAAGAAAGAGAGCTTGAAGCTGCTGCAACCATGGAGGGATAATTCTAGAGGAAGTTGGAACGTATTTGGAGCATTTTGGAGTTGAATATTGAATAGACAGGTTGTTAGTCCTGAAGAGTGAACTCTGGAGTGAGTTGCACTGTAACAACAAGTGTTTGTTGTTGGTTTGTTGGTAGTTTTCCTAGCAACAAGTTCCCTTGTGTTCCTAGTTGATATATTCCTAGTTACCTGTTCTAGAGAGACCCTAATAAATGAATGACACATTTCTTGGGTTAATCCTGATAAACTGATGGCACATCCCTTGGGTTATCCATGATAATTGAATAGTGCATTCCTTGGGTTGGGCAGGCTAGGAAGAAGATATCTGGCAGAAAAATTGAGATAGTTATAGGAGGATATCATTTGGGTTATAAGTTTTATGCGCTGTGAGTGGACTGTGAAAGACCACCCTCTTTTGTGGATTACTAGCCTCATCTCGGGGGTGACTGGATTTTGAGAATTGGAACACACAGTCTATGGTTGAGTGGAATGTCCATCCGAAGCAGTTGGTTGGACAATATATTCTAAAGATAGGTTCTATATCTTCTTGTCATGTTATTTACATGTGTTATTGTTGTCCATGAACTATGTGTAATTGAGAATGATGTATATGTTGTTGTATGAATGATTAAGATACATTCATGTTAATTTGGTGTGCTTTAGATGCACATATTTTATGGTTATATACATTAGCTAAACCTATTTTAAATTTGTAGTTGTAGGCTACAGAAAATCAACTAATAGTAAAAGAATTACTTTAGTTAGCAAAAATTTCATTTTTATCTGTACTATGTACCATAATGTACCTTGGTTGGGCTAGGGGAATGTTACAAAGTGGTATCAGAGCCCATTTTTCAACACTGATCCTAGATGGGTCGAATTAGCAGACTGTTGAAGCGGAAATTCACAGAGAATTAATTTTGGGAGTATGTCTACAACTTGTTTTATTAAATTACTGTAGTAAAATTGCCAGAAATTTCATGGGTAATGTGAAGAATCGAGCCCATAAATTAAGTATAAGAAAATTTAGTCTCTAATTGATCATATTTGGGCCTGTAGATGGCTGAAAGTTGAAGTTACAGAGTGACCATGGCACCCATGACAAAATTGAGGTGAAATTGGGCAAAATGCCCCAATTTTCGCAGAGTAATTCAAGATGAATTCAATCTGTAAGAGGCGAATTTGAAGAGGGGGGAGGGTCGAATTTGTATGTACAGATCCAATTTGGATGTATTTAGATTAATTACAAATTCTAATGGTGGCCACATAAATAATTATGAAATTGATCCTCTTTGGAAAATTTCGAAAATAAGCAAAATTGGAAAAATTTGGGTATTTTTCCATACGATGACGTCGGCATGACGTGGAGGCCACGTTTCAGGTAATGTGGTAGAATAAATATGTGTACTTTCACTGTGGTGGGTACATGTTGGATCGGATGACAGTTGGCAGGTGATGTGGCACCATGTGGCAAAACTACAGTCCACAAAACTGCAGTAAGAAGTGGAAAACCAACTAAGTCCCAAGATGTTGCAAAGGTGGTGAACACGGCGGAGAATCGGGGTTATGTGAAGAAGTGAGGTATTCATGTATAATTGGGGACCCATGACAAAATATTGAAAATTGGCTAAGTACCAAGAGTGGATCGGCCAGACGGGGTCATAAATATAAGAGTCAGGAAAGTGTTGTAGACCTGTTGCCCGTTGTGAGATCTGAGAAAATGACTAAGTATGGAGAATCAATCGGTGGTAAAGAGGTCACAATGTGTCACATATCGGATGGCCATAGAGTGAGGGATACAATGACTCATGGTGTATCATAGGCCTATAGAGAAAATAATGGAAAATAATCTAAGTATAAGTGCAAAGTGAGTGCGGCAGAACTAGAGGGTACAAATTGGAGAAAGAGAAATCCCAAAATGAAGAAGAGATATGACTTATATCCACGGTGAATCCATTAATACAGATCAATGACAGAAATGTAATCAAGAAATAATTAGATGGTTGTTTAGAGTTTCTAATATGTTGCATGTGTTAATGAATATTCCTTCACTGTTTTTCCACCATAACTTTCAACTCGAAGCTCGGATTGGAGAAAAAAAAATCATTAGAAAGGTATTGAGGACTAGAAGAGATATGTCAACCCAAAATTTTGATTTGGGAATTATATTTTCTTCAAAAGTGATAAAAATGAATTCTGTATCAGCAAAAGAGTGGAAATTACAACTTGTAATTGCTGTAACTTTTCACTCAAAACTCATATTGAGGCATGAGGATAATCGTTGGAGAGTTGTTTAAAAAATGAATGCATTTAAGGAATCCTAATTGGGAGTATTGCATTAATATTATTCATAATTTAAAACAAAGAATGAGTTGTAATCTAATTGATAAATATTTTGCAATATGCTTAATTATAACAACAAGTTATTGCATGCACATTCTTGTAGAATTAGAGATACAAAAAAACATACTTTAGTTCCTACATGAGAACTAGAGACATGGAGGGTTCTCAAGGGTTTTACAGCCATGAAGAAGAAATTAGAGGTCTGCATACCAGCATGGGTAATGCTGAGATTGAGTCTAATGGGAGAAGAGATAGGCATGAACATGTAACTATGAAAATCCTACAAAAAGAAGTGCAGAGCTATAGGGTCGATAATGAGAGGATAAATAAGGCTCAAGAAGAGATACTTCAAATCCTAAATATGCTACAAAATCAAGTTAATAAGGACTCTAGCACCAAAAAGCATCTAGTGCTAGAAAAGTATCAACATCAGGATCCCATAGTAAAATGGATGACCATGGGAATGATAGGAAGTCAAGAAGCATGGGTAGACACCATCATTTTCCAAGGCATTCCACTAGAAGAGCTCATGCAATTTCAAGTCTAGGGAGAATCCCAAGTGTCTCTCATGTTTGAAGGCAAAGGAGAAGACCTGAGGTAGACATCTTGTAGGGTGTACTATGGAAGATTAAGCCACCAAATTTCAATGGTGAGCACAAGAAAGGAGAATATGTTGAGTCCTAGCTGTTGGAAATGAAGAAATATTTCCAACTACATGATTACCCATCCCAGGTAGAAGCTATAATTTCCACCTACCACTTGCAAGGGAAGGAAACCATCTGGTCGGATAAACTTAAGAAAGACAAGAACCTTGATGAGAAAATAATCTCATGGAGGCAGTTCAAGGGATATTTCTAAGAGAAATATTTGTCTAAGCATTAATATGAAAGAAAGATGAAAGGGTTCTTTGAACTCAAGTTGGAAACCATGACAATGGAGGAATATGAGAAGTGGTTCTTTGAATTGTTAAAGTATGTTGACTTCATCAAGAATGAGAAGGTCAAAATCCAAAGGTTTCTAGGTGATTTACCCTCTTTCTATAGTGATAAGATTCAATATGATAGTCCAAAAACCTTGGAGGAAACCATAAGGAGAGCAAGGCATCTGTATGAGCAGAGCAAAGGAAGACTATTTTCTAAAAATATTGGAATGACAAGATGAAGAGTAAAAATGATCAAAGGAAAAAGGTTTTTAAGCCACCATTTTTTCAAGAATAATTCCCAATCAAATCAGCAAGGTCAAGCTGCCCAAAATTAACACAATATTGCATATTCATTTGGAAGAAGGACAAGACAGCAACCGGTGCAATATTGAGGATGTGAGCGAAATCATCTATATAGGGATTTCCCTCACAAAGGAGAAATAATGAGGATTGTACACAACATTCAAGAGGCTGAAACTGTGGAAGAAATGGGCATAATCATGCCAAGGATTTATGCAGCATTGGATAACAAGAAAAATGAATATTAATCTCCCATGATTGAATGATCCAGGTGAATATTGGTGGCCACCCACCTATTCCAGCTGGCTCCTCTTGACAATTTTTAGTTTAGCATGTTTCTCTGTAATGATGACATTTCTTTGTAATTGTGGGTTTTGCACTGCTAGAGCTATCTTGAATCCCTACAGAACATCTAGGTGGCTATTGGTAGCCGACCACCTATTCCAACTGGATTATTTTGGAATTTTTCATGCTAGTACATCTTTATGTACTTCCAAGGTCGTTTTGGGGCCCTAAACAATTTTTTGTTTTTTGTTTTTTGTTTTTTGGGGTTTTTCTTTCCATAGTCAAACTATAGATGAATTCAAAGTTCGATGGAATAATGTGTAGTTCTTGAAAATACCTTTCCAACAAGATATCACACTCCTAAAACAGAGGTCGTATGCAAAAGTTACAACCCCAAGAAGTTGAGGTACCAACTTACCCATTGGGGCCCACATAACTTTTGGTGTTTCATCTCCTAGGGTTAGGTTTTTGGAAATATAGGGTTTTAGCATTCATGAGTAATGTTAAAAAGGCCCCATGAGCCTCATTGTAATCATTCTTCTCATACATATGCACGTAGCATCCACATCTCTTCTCAGAGATAACTACCACTATTCGAGCAAGTTGTTTTAGTTCTGCAATTTTACAATTTTAGCCTATTTTATTTATTCAATAGAAGTTATTGTTCACTGGATATATGTTGTTCTTATCTGTATCTCTGTGTTATTGTATTTAGTTTGTTATTCATTTCGTTATGCTCATAAATCCATAGCAGTGGTATCATAGCAGTCTTCTCTTCATTTATTTTTCTTCATGCATGTCCCCGACAATATTTGGGTACAAGAAGTTGGGACTCAAACCAGTCGAGCCTTCACAGTATCAGTTGCATCGAGCCTGAAAAAAACTCATGGGGGGTGTGAAGAAAGATTATGGAGTAGGATATCCTTTTAAACTATTGCTTGAGGAAGCCCTTGCGTGACAAAGGAACAAAATGATGGACAACTTTGCAAAGATCCTTCAATGATTGCCCACAGGAGACACATCTTCATCAAGCAACCATGCAACCCCCTTCAAGGTACAAGTAAATTTTGATATTCCATTATTTGAATGACCGATAGATGCGAATGTTGTAGATAAATGGTTGAATCTGTTTGAGGGGTTTTTCGGACCACAATTTTTTCGATAGGGAAAATATTACTTTTGCACTCCTCAAGGTCATCCCCCATGTTAAGGACTGGTGGGATACTTACTCTGAGCATAGGGCCATAGAGGAATACGAAATATTTGTGGTCACCCCCACATGGTATTCCTTCAGGGATGACATCAAAGAACAATAATACCCCGTTGGAAGCTACGAGGACTAGTACACAAGATGGACCACGTTGCGTCAGGAAAGGGACCAGACAGTACCCGATTTCACCAATATTTTCCATACCATGTGCACCAAATTGGGTATCAAAGAATCTGAATGACATCTGGTGCTCAAATACTGCGGTTGTCTGCATAAATAAATTCAAACAGAAATTCATTTTTTGGACATCGCATCATTAGGTGCAAATTATAGATATGTTGTCAAGATCAAGCAAAAATTTAAGCAGAAGAGGCGAGAGTTTGGATCTGCAAACTCCTCATAGCCAAAGGAGAGAAAAGGTCACCCCATCCCACAAAACAAGGGATAGAGAAAATATGGCCACTCTCGAGACAACCAGTACACGTTGCAACCGAATAAGGGTAATAAGAAGTCAAAGAAGGACACTGGAAAGTGGTGTGAATACCATAAAATCCCTTGGCACAACACTGAAGAATGTTGCTCCAAGCAGTCACTAGTGGTCGAGTTGAAAGCTTCCGAGTTAGAGGCATATTCTAACTCCAAATCAAATCCAGAAGGAGGGAATTAGATTATCGATGTCGAACCCAGCGCCACTGTCACTACCACCAAATTCCATTCAAGCGAACCAAAAGAACCAGAGGAAGGGGAACACCTCTTTCACTCACAAATGTGGGTAAAGGGAGATTTTCTTAATTTCATTGTCGATAGCAACAATCATAAGAACCTAATATCAACAGAGGTCGTCAAGAATCTAGACCTTCTGATGAAAGCACACCCATAGCCCTACACCATTGGTTGGCTTTGCCAAGGAAGAGATCTTTGCGTCATCCAACAATGTCATATTCCCTACAACATCAAGCCCTTCAAAGATGAGGTATTGTGTGATATTGCTTCCCTTGAAGTTTTTGATGTTCTTTTAGGAAAACCATATTTGTGGAAGCGACATGATGTGTATGAGTCTAGAACCTACATTGTTATTATTACTTTGGGTAGACAAATGAACAAGATACCATAGGTAGCGTCACCTACCGCTATTTCTTTAATCTCGTCTAAGCAATGCAGTAAGGTCATTTCATAGACCGAGAAGTTCGTCTTATTTGTGATCTATGCTCATAGTAAGTAGAAGGTCTTTGCCACATCCATGACCTCTACACAGAGCCTCTCTTTGTATTAGAATCAAGTGTACGGGATCGTGGAAGAGTACAGAGTCATCTTTTCCTCACCCACTGAGGTACCGGTGCAATGCCAATTCAAGCATCCAATTGACCTAACCCCTGGTGCACCTCTGGGATAGTCTATCATTTCTCTTTGATGGAAAATGACAAAATCATGCATCAGATCCAAGATTTATTTCAGAAGGGGCACATTAGACCCAACTCCTCCCCTTGCAGAAGCCCGATTGTACCGTTGCAGAAGAAAGACGGTACCTAGCGACTTTGCATGATTACAGAGCATTACACAAAATCACAATTAGGAACCGGTACCCAAATCCATGAATTGATGACCTTCTAGACCAACTCAAGGAGGAAACGTTCTTAAGAAATATTTCCCTAAAGTATGGCTACCACAAGGTTCCCATTGAACTGACATATGTATGGAAGACAAATTTCAAATCTAAAGAAGGTCTCTTCGAATGGTTGGTCATTCCCTTTGGCTTAACAAATGCACAAACAACCTTCATGAGGTTCATAGATGATGTATTGATACCCTTCACCAACTCTTTTGTGCTGGTATATCTGGATGACATCCTCATCTTCAGGAGAACCTGGGAGGAGCACATGAAACATATTCAATAGGTTTTGAGCACTCTGTGATAGCACAAGCTATATGCCAACTTGAAAAAATGATCCTTTGGCATGAACAAGGTCCAATACTTGGGCTACATTATTGATGAGATTGTGGTACATGTGGATCCAGCTAAGATCCAAGTCATCTGTGACTGGCCAGCCCCGACCACACTAACCGAGCTTCAAATCTTCTTGGGACTTGCCAACTTTTATTGACAGTTCATGTTGGGATTATCCCATTTTGCATGGGCCCTCATCCAAGTGGCCAAGGGAGGTGGTAGGGAAAAGTTCGCATGGGGGAAGGAACAACAACGCACATTTGATGATATGAAGCATCACTTGTGCTCAGCTCTATTATTCTCCTTATACAATCTACAAAAATCATTCAAGATTGAGACTAATGCATCTGAGTATGATGTAGGCACAGTTCTCACTCAACACAGTCATCCAGTAGCATACCATAGTGAGACACTCTCAGATACCATCCGAAAATACCCCACCTATGACAAGGAAATGTATTCCATTGTGAAAGCATGTCATCAATGGAAACATTACATTATGGGAAAGGAGACAATCATCCACATTGATCACAAGCCTTTGCAGTTCATACAGACACACGAGAAGTTGCAGAATGACCACCATAAAAAGTGGTCCACATACCTGCAACAGTTCCATATCAACATCAAGCATAAGACATGGAGCACAAATCATGTCGTTGACTTCCTCAATCGAACTTCCATCGTTGCACTCACTACCATGCTCCATTCTTGTGGGCATGAGGCATCTGAGTGGCCCAAAATTTATCAGGGAGATCCTAACTTCGCCACCATCTATTATCTCTTGGGTACAGGTGTGAATGTCACTGATTTTCAAATTTAGGATGGACTATTATGCCATTTGGGCCACCTCTATGTTCCTGCAATAGAGTGTGCAAAGTTGATTTGGGAGGCTCACTACAGTTGGATGGCAGGACAATTTGGCATGGAGAAAATTGTGGTCGTTCTATAGATACATTTTTACTAGCCAAAACTTTGACAAGACGTTAGCAAGTATATCAAATCTTTCATTGCATGTGTCATTTCCAAGCCATCCATCATGAAGCAAGGCTTATAAACCCCTATTCCTACTCCTGAGAGGCCTTGGGAATCCATCTCGATGGATTACATGTCTGGCCTTCCATCCACTAAGCAAGGAAATGATTGTGTATTTTTGGTGGTTGATTGGTTTTTGAAGATGGCCATTCTCACAGCTTTCAAGAAGAGCATCACAACAAGATATACTACCAATATCTTCTTAGAACGAGTGTGGGTCCATTTTGGGATACCACATACCATCATCTCTGATTGGGACAGTAGGTTCTTCAACACATTTTGTTCATGTCTCTGGTCAATATTGGACACCAAGCTCACTAAATCCACTACCTTCCACCCTTGAACCAATGGGAAAACAAAGTTCGTCAATCGGATTATTGTGCACATCCTATGCATGTATAACTCTAACCATCCATGTACATGGTATGAGAGTCTTCCCTATGTTCATCATAGCTACCACAAGGCTCTCCATAACTCGATCGAGTATAGCCCATTTTAGGTGGGGTTGGGATTCCATCCCTTGGGTCCCATTGATTTTGCACTACCTATTGCAACCACATAGACATAATCTTCCCATGTTCAGTATGAGGTGGACAAAGCCACCAGATTCATTGAACAGATTCAGCACATCCACCAACAAGTCCATGAGATTTTGCAGAAAGATGATGCTAAGTACAAGCAGTGCTATGATCAACACTAGTTACCACACAAGTTTCAGGTGGGAGACAAGGTTTGGTTACATTTGTAGAAAGAACGCCTTACAGGGCCCCATTGGAAGCTCCACCCACTTCGCTATGGGGATTACACTATCACCAAGGTTGTGGGTAACAATTCTTTTGAGCTCAACACTCTCCCCTTCCTTGGATTTCACCCAATGTTCAATGTGGACCTCCTCTGGTCATATTTTCAACCAGTATTGAACACCTCAGAGATCAAAGAATAGTTGACACCAACAGAGCTCAACCTTGAATGCATGGAACATGCATCCACTGATCAAATAGTGGAAACACAGGTGAAGGGCACTCACCAACAAAGAATCCAGCTTTATTGGGTTGTCAAGGTAGGGCAGCTCCTACACTAAGACAAGTGGCTCACCTGGGGAAAAATTCAACAAAAATTTCCCCACCTCATGGGGGCAGTCAACACAATGGATACCATTTATTCCTAAGGGGGAGGACTGATCTAGGTGGATATTGGTGGCCACCCACCTATTCCAACTGGCTCCTCTTGACAATTTTTAATTCAACATGTTTCTCTGAAATGATGACATTTATTTTTAATTGTGGGTTCTGCACTTTCGGGGCTATCGTAAATCCCTACACAACATCCATCTAGATATTGGTGGTCGCCCACCTATTCCAACTAGCTTATTTTGGAAGTTTTCATGTTAGTAGATCTTTATGTACTTCCAGGGTCATTTTGGGGACCTAAACAATGTTTTTTTGGATTTCCACAGTCAAATTGTAGACGGAGATAGAGTTTGACGGCATACTGTTTATTTCTTGAAAAGACCTTTCCAGCAGGCTATCCCATGCCTAAAGCAAAGGTCGTATGCAAAATTTACGATCCCGGGTAGTTGAGGTACCCACTTACCTATTGAGGTCCACATAAATTTTGGCGTTTCATCTCCTAGGGTTAGGTTTTTGGATGTCTAGGGTTTTGGAATTCACGAGTAATGTTAAAAAGGCCTATGGAACTTCTTTGTAATCATTCTTCTCAGATAGATGCATGTGGTAGCCACATCTCTTCTCAGAGATAGCTACCACCATTCGAGCAATTTGTTTCATTTATGTAGTTTTACAGTTTCATTCTATTTTATTTATTCAATAGAAGTTATTATTCACTGGATATCTATTACTTTTTTTTTATCTAGGGGAATCAGTAATGATGACGGTATCTGGCTCACATGACATGGGGCGAATCCCGTCGGATGCCTTATAACCCCTAGGGAGAACCACACTGCCTGCAAGCATGGCCTCCAGATAAGACGAGGTTTGAACTCATGACCTACTTAGCAACACGAACACCTTAACTGCACGTCCGCTGGCCACTAGACCACACCCATGCGGGCACTGGATATCCATTGTTGTTCTCCACATCTATGTGTTATTGTATTCAATCTGTTATTCATTCCGTTCCGCTCATAAATCCAGATCAATGGTATCAGAGTTGTCTTCTCTTCATTTATTTTTCTCCGTGCATGTCCATGACAAGATCTGGATACAAGAAGTTGGGACTCGAACCAGTCGACCCTTTGCAAGATCTGCCACTTGGAGCCCGACAAAAACTCATGGGGAACGAGAAGAAAGATGATGGAGCAGGAGATCTTTTTAAACTGTTGCTCGAGGAAGCCCTTGCATGAAAAAGGAACAAAATGATGGACAACTTTGCACAGATCCTTCGGTGGCTATTTGCATAGATACATTTAAACACAAATGGAGTTTTTGGACATTGCATTGTTAGGTGCATCTTATAGATATGTTGTCAAGATCGAGCGAAAATTTAAGAAAAAGAGGCGAGAGTTTGGATTTGCAAAATTTTTACATCTAAAGCAGGGAAAAGGCGACCCCAACCCAAAAAACAATGGACAGAGCAAAGATGGCCACTCTTAGGACAACCAGTCCAAGATGCAACCCAATAAGGGTAAGGAGAAGTTGAAGAAGGACACAATAAAGTGGTGTGAATACCATAAAATCCCTTGGCACAACACCGAAGAATGTCACTCCAAGAATTCACTAGTGGTTGAGCTGAAAGCTTCCGAGTCAGAGGAAAATTCAGACTCGGAATCAAATCCAGAAGGAGGGAAGAGGATTATCGATGTCAAAACCAGCACCACAGTCATCGCTACCAAAGTCCATCCAAGCAAACAAGAGCAACCAAAGGAAGGGGAATGCCTCTTTCACTCACAGATGTGTGTAAATGTGGTTTTGCTTCATTTCATTGTCGATAGTGATAGTTAGAAGAACCCGATCTCAGCAGAGGTCGTCAAGCAACTAGACCTATCGATAACACTGCACCCACAACCCTACATCATCGGCTGGCTTTTCCAAGGAAGAGATCTTCATGTCAACCAACAATGTTGTCTTCCCTACGACATCTATCCCTTCAAAGACAAGGTATTGTGTGACATTTCTCCCCTTGAAGTTTGTGATGTTATTTTAGGACAACCATATTTGTGGAAGCGACATGTTGTGTATGAGTCTAGATCCCATAGTTTTATTATTACTTTGGGTAGATAGTTGTACAAGATACCAGAGGTAGCGCCGCATAACACTATTTCTTTAATCTCTGCTAAGAAATGCAATAAGTTCATTTCATAGACTGGGAAGTTCGTCTTCTTTGTGATCTGTGCTCACAGTAAAAAGAAGGTCGTTGCCACATCTATGACCTCTACATAGATCCTCTCTTTGCAGTAGAATAAAGTGGAAGGGATCATGGAAGATTATAGAGACATCTTCTCCTCACCCACCGGGGTACCGACACATTTCCAAGTCAAGCTTCCAATTGATCTAACCCCCGATGGACCTCTTCCTAATGGACCAGTCTATTGTCGCTCGCTGATGAAAAATGATGAAATAAAGCGTCAAATCCAAGAACTGCCTCAAAATGAGCACATTAGACCCAACTCCTCCCCTTGCGGAAGCCCGATTGTACTAGTGCAGAATAAAGACGGGACCTGGTGGCTCTGCATTGATTTCAAAGCATTAAAAAAAATCACATTTAGGAACCGGTACCTAGTTCCTCGAATTGATGACCTTATTGACCAAATCGAGGGGGGAAATTTCTTCAACAAGATTGACCTAAAGTCTGGCTACCACCAGGTTCCCATCAAACCAATTGATGTATGGAAGACAAATTTCAAATATAAAGAAGGTCTCTTTGAATGGTTGGTCATGCCCTTTCGATTAACAAATGCAACAGTAATTTTTATGAGATTGATGGATGATGTATTGAGACCATTCACCAACTATTTTGTGGTGGTATATTTGGATGACATCCTCATCTTTAGCAGAACTTGGGAGGAGCACATGCAACATATTCAATAGGTATTGAGTACTCTACGGTAACACAAGCTATATTCCAACTTGGAAAAATTCTCTTTTGGCATGAACAAGGTCCAATACTTGGGCTACATTGTTGATTATCATGGGGTACATGTGGATCTAGCTAATATCTAAGTCATTCATGACTAGCCATCCCTGACCACACTAATCAATCTTCGGAGATTCTTGAGACTTACAAACCTCTACCAATGATTCATGTTGGGATTCTCCCATATTGCATGGGCCCTCAACCAAGTGTCCAAGGGTGGTGGAAGGGAAAATTTTTCATGGGGGAAGGCAAAACAAAGAGCATTTGATGATCTAAAGCATCGCTTGTACTCAACTCTAGTACTCTCCTTACCTGATATGAAACAACCGTTCGAGATTGAGACTGATGCATCCGACTATGTTGTAGGCATAGCTCTCACTCAACACGGTCATCCAGTAGAATACCATGTGAGACACTTTCGGATACTGTCTAGAAATACCCCACCTATGACAAGGAAATGTAATCCGTTGTGCAAGCCTGTCGCCAATGGACACGTTACATTATGGAAAATGAGAAAATCATCCACACTGATCACAAGCCTCTACATTTCATACAGAAACAAGGGAAGTTGTAGAACGATCTCCATCAAAAGTGGTCCACATACCTGCAGCAGTTCCATTTCAACATCGAGTATAAGATAGGGAGAACAAATCATGTCGCTAATTGCCTCAGTAGACCTCCTGTGGTTTCACTCACCACCGTGCTCCATTCCAGTGGGCATGAGGCATCTGAGTGGCCCCAAATTTATCAGCGATATCCTGACTTCACTACCACTTATCAACTGTTGGGCACATATGTGAATGTCACCGATTTTTACATTCAGGATGGACTGTTATGCCATCCAAGACACTTACGTGTTCTTACAAGAGAGCATGCAAGCTGATTTGGGAGGCTCACTACTGTCGGATGGCAAGACATATTAGCGTGGAGAAAACTATGGTCATTCTACAAAAACATTTTTATTGGGCAAAACTTCGACAGGATGCCAAGAAATATATCAAATGTTGCATTGCATATGCCATTGCCAATCCATCCATCAAGAAGTAAGGCTTATACACACCTCTTCCTACTTTCGAGAGGCCTTGGGAATCCATCTCGATGGATTTCATGTCTGGCATTTCGTCCACCAAGCATGGCAATGATTTTGTATTTTTGGTGGTTGATTAGTTTTCGAAGATGGCCATTCTCACATCCTACAAGAAGAGCATCACAACGACATATATTGCTAAGATCTCTTCAAACGAGTGTGAGTCCATTTTGGGATACCATATATCATCATCTCCGATCGCAACAGTAGGTTTCTCAACGTATTTTGGTCGAGTCTCTGGTCACTGTTGGACACCAAGCTCACTAAATCCACTGCCTTCCACCCTCAAACCAATGTCCAAACAGAGGTTTTCAATCGAATGATTGTGCACATCTTGCGCATGTATAACTCTAAGCATCTGCGTACATGGGATGAGAGTCTTCTCTATGTTCAGCACAACTACAACAAGGATCTCTGTAGCTCCACGGGCCAAAGCCCATTTCAGGTGAGGCTTGGATTCCAACACTTGATGTTGCACTACCTCTTGCAACCACAGAAACATAATCTTCCGATGTTCATTCTAAGGCCGAAAAAGGCACTAGATTCATTGAGAAAATTCAACACATCCTCCAACAGGTCCATGATATTTTGCAAAAATCCAATGCTAAGTAAAAGCAGTGTCATGGTCAACACCGGGTACCACAAAAGTTTTAGGTGGGAGACAAGGTCTGGTTACATTTGTAAAAAGAACGCCTTACAGGGCCCCATCGAAAACTTTGTCCACTTTGATATGGGACTTACACTATCACCAAGGTTGTGGGTGACATTGCTTTTGAGTTCAACACTCCCCCCTTCCTTGGCTTGCACCTAGTGTTCAATGTGGACCTCCATCGGCCATATTTTCCACCATTATCAGACACCTTAGAGATTGTAGAACAAATGACACCAACAGAGCTCAACCCTGAGTGCATGGAACATGCATCCACTGATCAAATAATGGACACACAAGTCAAGGTCACTCGTGAGTAGAGGATCAAGATTTATCATGTTGTCAAAGCAGGGTAGCTCCTGCACCAAGGCAAGTGGCTCACCTGGGGCCAAATTCAACAAAAATTTCCTCACCTGACGGGGGAACTCAACGCAATGGAGACCATTGCTTCGTAAGGGGGGAGAATTGATCCATGTGGATATTGGTGGCCACCCACCTATTCCAACTGGCTCCTCTTAACAATTTTTAGTTCAACACATTTCTCTGTAATGATGAAATTTCTTTGTAATTGTGGATTATGCACTTTCGGGGCTATCTTGAAGTCTTACACAACATCCAGGTGGATATTGGTGGTCACCCACCTATTTCAACTGGCTTATTTTAGAATTTTTCATGTCAGTGCATCTTTTTGTACTTCCAAGGCTATTTTGGAGCCCTAAACAGATTTTTTCTTGGCTTGCCACAGTCAAACTGTAGACGATGTCAGAGTTTGATGGCATACTGTGTATGTCATGAAAATACCTTTCAACGGGCTATCACATGCCTAAAACGGAGGTCGTATGAAAAAGTTACGACCCCGGGAAGTTGAGGTACCAAATTACCCATTGGGGCCCACATAAATTTTGGTGTTTCATCTCCTAGGGTTAGGTTTTTGGATGTCTAGGGTTTTGACATTCATGAGTAATGTTAAAAAGGCCTATGGAGCCTCATTGTAATCATTCTTCTGAGACGGATGCACGTAGCAGCCACATCTCTTCTCAAAGATAGCTACCACCATTCAAGCAAATGGTTTCAGTTCTGCAGTTTTATAGTTTCAACCTATTTTGTTTATTCAATAGAAGTTATTGTTCACTGGATATCTGTTGTTGATCTTTGTATCTCTGTGTTATTGTATTCAGTCTGTTATTCATTTTGTTTCTCTCATAAGTCCATATTAGTAGTATCAAAGTGATATGTTCTTCATTTATTTTTCTTCATGCATGTTCCCGACAAGATCTGGGTACAAAAAGTCGAGAGTCAAACCAGTAGATCCTTTGCAAGATTGGTTGCACCGAGCCTGACAACAACTCATGGGGGATGAGAAGAAAGATGATGGAGCAGGATATCCTTTTAAATTATTGCTCGAGGAAGCCCTTGCATGACAAAGGAACGAAATGATGGACAACTTTGCATAGATCCTTCAACAACTTCTTGTTGGAATTACTAAAACAATTGAGAGGGGGGGGGGGTGAATCAGTTGTAATTGAGCTTAAACAATTTTAAGTCTATTAAAACATTATTAATCTTTCTTCAAGTGATCATCAACAATATACAGCATATGGACAGTAAAGGTAAAGAGCATCAGTCACACAAAAGGTATACACAGAGACAGATTTTCAAGAGGAAACCCATAAAGGGAGAAAACCTCTTCTTCTTCGAAATGATAGGCAGTCTTTTAAGTTCTTTACATCATCTTTAATTGAGCACCAACTCAATGTGAGGCTGCTACCTCTGTTTTACAAGCTGCAACTTGTTTGAGAGCACCAACTCTCTGGTTTCTCTAGCACCCACTAGAAGGAAGCACCAACTCCCTGGTTTCTCTAGCACCCACTAGAAGGAATCACCAACTCCCTATAAGTTCCAGCACCAACTGGATGGAAGCACCAACTTCCAGTTACACAGGATCCTACCTGTATAACAGAGAACACTTGTTCTCCCTAGCACCATCCTGCCACCCTAGTTTCTCTGGCTGCAACCAGATGGAAGCTATAACTTCCTATGTTCAAGCTCCCACTTGAACCTCTGAGGACAACTGTCCTCCCGAGCACCTCCCAACCTCCCTAGAACATAAATTAACATATAAACATTCAACTACACATATACATCAATTCTTACGAATCTTTCTTTGTTCTTTACATCTGGTCATCTTCTAACTGTTCTGCAATTCATTTCTTCCTCTCTCTGTTTATCAGGTCTGCTCTGCAAAAACTTGTTCTGTCATTTTTCTCTTCTTCAACTTGTTCTGTTATTCTGCTCTATGTTTCATCTCACACTGCACATATGCTCAATCTACTCCTGCACATTCTCTCCTTTTCCTTTTCTTACAATTTCATTCTTCTCTCAAACAGAACAACCAACCATACACAGTTTGTCTCATTTTCTTTTATACACACCTACACGACGATTCAACTTCCCAACTCCTTAGGCAAAAGAAAAACAACTGTCTGAGCAACTGAAACGCCAACAAATCGACAATCATGAGTCTGTTTCGCTAACAGATTCCAAACTGAGGAGTTAACTGTGAGAGAGAATAGTAACCCTCCGATCAACATTTGATCTGATGGTTCAGATCATTCCGCGACATCGCATATCGCGATTTCAACACTTCTGATGTTCAATGTTCTTGTCACTTACAAATCCCGATCCACAAAATTCTGATACAGAACTTTTTTGCACTAGCTCCTTCCCTAATATGACTATGGTCATAACCAAGCGCCTATGCAAAAAGTGCTTTCGTGATTTCTCATTTCGTGAATTTCAACACTATGCTTCGTTGACCCCAAGTCAGTGAAAATTCGATCACTTGCCACATGTCATTTGATTCGATGGTCCAGATGTGATCTTGATTTAATGGCTATGATTGAATCATGATTTCACGATTTCGACATTCTTGTTGCATTGGGTTCTTTGCCTCTCCATGTCGCGACTTGCGAAACTCCGATACAGAGTTATGTCAACAGTCCAGATCTGATCTCTATTCAACGGCTGCGATTAAATCGCAATTTCACTTATCGCGATATCGGGATTCTTGATGTTAATAAAATTTGACATCTCCAACTCTCGATCCCCGAAACTCCGACATGGAGTTAGATCAACGGTCTAGATCTGAGCTTGATTCAACGACTGCGATTGAATCGCAATTTTTCATATCGCGAAATCGACATTCTTGTTGCATTGTTTCTTTGACATCTCCAACACACAATCCTTGAAACCCCGACATGGACTGGAATCAATGGTCTAGATTCAACCTTAATTCGACGGCTCAGATTACATCGCGATTTTTCATATCGCGATATCAGGATTCCTGATGTCAATAATCTTTGACATGTCCAACTCTCGATCCCCGAAACTCCGACAAGGACTGGAATCAATGGTCCAGATCAAACCTTTGATCTGACAGCTCAACTTACATCGCGATTTCGATAAGTTAAGGAACCTTATTCCTTTGACTCTCCAGTCAGTGAACTTACGATCTTTCCCCACGTTTCCTTCCTGATGATGGACGGTCCTCCTTCTTTCGGGATTTTGTGAGCCCCTTTTCTCCTTGTTATACTTTAAAAGGCGTTCAGGTTCTCCTTGATCCAACGATGGTCGGATCCCGCTCTTGGATCGAACCCCTGAGATCTGTCCTCCTCTTCAGTGCGCTCTTCTTGTCTAAATTCAGATCTGACGACCCTCGTTCTGTCGGGAATTTTGGATGGGATCCAACGATCAGTAGTTCTTCTCAAACTTTACGAGTCTTCGATCACTCAATCAATGTTGTGTTGCCTTCGATCATTCGACCTTCCTGAAGTTATCTTCTGTTTTCCTGTCAATTACAAACTTCCTGTACTCATGCCATCTTCACTACTGTAGTTGCCATCAATGACAATCATTCGTTGTCTGTTAAATATTTGACTTCCTGTACTCATGACATCTTCAATGTTGTACTTGCCATCAATGACAAGCATTTGATGTCTGTTAAATATTTTCCATTCGTTGTCTGTTAAATATTTGCCAACACTTCTCATAGGAGACACATCTTCATCAAGAGACCATGCAACCCCCTTCAAGGTACAAGTAAATTTTTATATTCCATTATTTGAAGGATTGATAGATATAGATGTTGTAGATAAATGGTTGAATCTGCTCGAAGGGTATTTTTCGGTCCACAATTTTTTCGATAGGGAAATGATTACTTTTGCACTCCTCAAGGTCACCCCCCATGTTAAGTACTAGTGGGATACTTGCTCTAAGAAAAGGGACATAGAGGAATATGCAATATTTGTAGTCACCCCCACATGGGATTCCTTTAGGGATTCCATTAAAGAACAATACTACCCTGTTGGAATCTACGAGGAACAATACACAATATGAACCACACTGCATTAGGAAAGGGACTAGACAGTACTAGATTTCACCAATATTTTCCATACCTTGTGCACCAAATTGGGTATCAAAGACTCTGAATGACATCTGGTGATCAAATACCACCACTATCTGCATAGATACATTCAAACAAAAATGGAGTTTCTGGACATCGCATCATTAGGTGCGACTTATAGATATGTTGTCAAGATTGAGCAGAAATTTAATCAAAAGAGGCGAAAGTTTGGATATGCAAACTCCTCATAACCAAAGCAGGGAAAAGGTGTCCCCAACCCACAAAACAAAGGACAGAGAAAATATGGCCACTCTCAAGACAACTAGTCCAAGCCGCAACCCAAGAAGGCTAATGAGACGTTGAAGAAGGACATGGGAAAATGGTGTAAATACCATAAAATCCCTTGTCACAACACGAAAGAATGTCGCTCCAAGAAGTCACTAGTGACCAAGTTAAAAGCATCCAATTCAGAGGAGGATTTTGATTCCGAATAAAATCCAGAAGGAGGGAAGTGGATTATCAATGTCAAACCCAACGCCACTGTCTCTACCACCAAATTCTAGCCAAGAGAACCAAAAGAACCAGAGTAAGGGGAACACCTCTTTCAGTCACAGATGTGGGTAAAGGGGGCTCCGCTTCATTTCATTGTCGATAGCAACAGTCAAAAGAACCTGATCTTATAAAAGGTCATCAAGAGGCTAGACCTATCAATGACACTGCACCTGCAACCCTACACCATCAATTAGCTTTTGCAAGGAAGAGATCTCTGCGTCAGCCAACAGTGTTGTCTACCCTACGACATCAAACCCTTCAAAGACAAGGTATTGTGTGATATTTCTCCCCTTAAAGTTTGTAATGTTCTTTTAGGATAATCATATTTGTGGAAGCGACATGTTGTGTATGAGTCTAGATCTTGTAGTGTTATTATTACTTTGGGTAGACAATTGTACAAGATACCAGAGGTAATGCTGCCTACCATTTTTTCTTTAATCTCTACTAAGAAATGCAGTAAGGATATTTCACAAACTGGGAAGTTTGTCTTCTTTGTGATCTATTCTCATAGTAAGAAGAAGGTTGTCACCACATCTGTGACCTATATACAGAGCCTCTCTTTGTAGAAAAATCAAGTGGATGGGATCATGGAAGAGTATAGAGACATCGTCTCCTCACCCAACAGGGTATCGATGCACTGCCAAGTCAAGCATCCAATTGATCTAACCCCCAGTGCACCTTTTCCTAATGGACCATTCTATCATCGCGTGTTGATGGAAAATGACGAACTTAAGCATCAGATCCAATATTTACTTCAAAAGGGGCACATCATACCCAACTCCTCCCATTGTGAAACCCCGATTGTACTGGTGATCCAAATTTTAGGGGGTATATGGTCTAAATTCGGATGAAAAATTCATAAAGCTATAAAGCTAATAGATTTCCCATGTGGATCAAGGAGATGCCCACCTCCTCATTAATTAATTGGGCTAACAGGCTATCCATGTGGGTCAAAGAGAGTCCTGCCTCTCCATTATTTTATTGGGTTTCATTTTCCACTACTTAGTTAGCTGGGTAGTTAGATCTATTATTATTATAATAGAGACTCATTTAATGAGCTCTTTCCATTATTGTATTGGGTTTTATTTTCCACTACTTAGTTAGTTGGGTAGTTAGATCTATTATACTAATAATAAAGACTCATTTAATGAGCTCTTTTTGAATTTGTCAAATGGACCATTTTGTAATGTTATATAAAGGCCTAGCAAGCCTTCTTATAATATCAAGTTACTCATTTTGGATTCTCTCATATTTTATGTTGTTCATTGTGAGATTAATTAGCTTTGAATGATTTACTAGTAATTAGTTTTAGAGGTGATGCTCCTCTTTGAGCCTCACCTCCCAAGTACTTCATTTACATGTTTTTTTGTCCATGCTTATTTTCATGCAAGATTGGCACGTTTAAGCTCCTCCTCTCTTGCAATTCAATCCATCCAGATCTCAACCCCCGAGATCTAGATCAGTGGTATTAGAGCGGGTACGCTCTCCATTAGAACAAGGGTTTCAAGCATGTTGTGGGTTCAAACATTTGCAACAATCACCAACCTCCTTTTAGTACTATCATAATCCATTTGTTGGGCCATACACTGTAAGCATCACATTTGGTCCACAAGCAATACAGGGTTTTTTTTTGCCCTCAGATCTTCATTCACCATTACAAAGATAACCATACATGGATTCACTACATGCATACATGGATCCACTACATCCATTGTTCTGCAACATTTTCAACAAATTTTCAGGGTGTCCATGCTTCCCACAGAGGTTCCACAACCTCTACAACAACCCATGATGTTATAAAAACCCTTGGCATCCTTTGTGGCCCTCTACACTCAACCAACTTCAAAGAGTTGATGCGACCTCTACATAGAATTTCATAAGATCTACAACATCTCATTAGAAATATCTTTTCAATATATCAAATGGGCATTTTGCGGAATCTCATTTGGCTTCATAGTTTGAGAGATATCATCGATTGAATCTCAACATGTATTTTACCTAAGGAGGCCGCATGTACCACCATATTTAATGGTACGTTTCTACCTGTTTAGGCAACTAAAGAAGGATTTCCACATATTGCTGGAAATATCTCTTCAATATCTCAAATGGGTATTTCTCTAAATCTCATTTGACTTCCTAGTTTGAGAGATATCATCGATTGAATCTCAACATGTATTTGACCCAAGGAGGGCACACGTACCACCATATTCAAAGGTATTTTTATCTTTGCTCAGAAAACTACAGAAGGAGTTCCACATATGGCTAGAAATATCTCTTCAATATCTCAAATGGGTATTTCGTGAAATTTCATTTCATTTTATGGTTTATGAGATATCTATGTTTGAAGCAACACATGTTTGTAACCAACGTGATCGCACACCCTTCAAATTCGACCTGGTTTTTCTCACTCCATGGGCCACCTCAAAACAAGTTCCATATAACGATGGAAATATCTCTTGATTAGCTCAAATGGGTCTTCTATGGAATTGGATTTCATCACTTGTAGCAAAAGTTATGAATATATTTGCAGAAGGATGTTCACAGCGCCCAAAGTCACTATTTTTCCATATTATTTTTTAAATTTTGGGATTTTATTAAAATTTCTTTATTTTTCTACCCATGTACAATGTCATTGTCAATTAGGTTATGGTTCAACCACAAACACACGGTTATGGGTAAACCACACATAACCCTTCTCTTCATTGGGTATTTTCACATTGTAATAATAATGGTACGATAATGGGATTTCTCTTTTTAGCATGGGTGAAATGATGGGGACCATCATTTTCTGAGGGGGGAGGAATGATCTGAATTTTAGGGGGTATATGGTCTAAATTCGGATGAAAAAGTCATAGAGATATAAAGTTAAGAGATTTTCCATGTGGATCAAGTAGATGTCCACCTCCTCATTAATTAATTAGGCTAACAGGTTGCCCATATGGGTCAAAGAGAGTCCCACCTCTCCATTATTTTATTGAGTTTTATTTTCCACTACTTAGTTAGTTGGGTAGTTAGATCTATTATTATAATAATAGAAACTCATTTAATGAGCTCTTTCCATTATTGTATCGGGTTTTATTTTCCACTACTTAGTTAGTTGGGTAGTTAGATCTATTATACTAATAATAGAGACTCATTTAATGGGCTCTTTTTTACTTTGTCCAATGGACCATTTTGTAATGCTATATAAAGGCCTAGCAAGCCTTCTTATAATATCAAGTTACTCATTTTGTCTTCTCTCATATTTTCTATTGTTCATTGTGAGATTAATTAGCTTTGAGTGATTTACTAGCAATTAGTTTGAGAGGTGAGGCTCATCTTTGAGCCTCACCTCTCAAGTACTTCATTTTCATGGTTTTTTGTCCATGCTTGTTTTCATGTAATATTGGCACATCTAATCCCCTCCTCTTTCGACATTCAATCCATCCAGATCTCAGGCCTCGGGATCTGGATCAACTAGAGCAGAAGAAATACATGACCTGGTGGTTCTGCATTGATTATAGAGAATTAAACAAAATCACAATGAGGAACTGGTACCCAATACCCTGAATTGATGACCTTCTTGACCAACTCAAGGGGGAAAAGTTCTTCAGCAAGATTGACCTAAAGTCTGGCTACGACCAGGTTCTCATCGAACTGAATGATGTATGGAAGACAACTTTCAAATCTAAAGAAGGTCTCTTCGAATGGCTGGTCATGCCCTTTGACTTAACATATGCACCATCAACTTTCATGAGCTTGATGGATGATGTATTGAGACCCTTCACCAACTCTTTTGTGGTGGTATATTTGGATGGCATGCTCATCTTTGGAAGAACTTGGGAAGAGAACATGTAGCATATTCATCAGGTTTTGAGCACTCTACGACAACACAATCTATATGATAATTTGAAAAAATGCTCCTTTGGCATGAATAGGGTCCAATACTTGGGATACATTGTTGATGAGCATGGGGTACATGTGGATCCAAGTAAGATCCAAGTCATCCGTGACTGAACAACCTTGACCATACTAACCAAGCTTCATAGCTTCTTGGGACTTTCCAACTTCTACTGATGGTTCTTGTTGGGATTCTCCAATATTATATGGGCCCTCAACCAATTGACCAAGGGTTGTGGCATGGAAAATTTCGCATGGGGGAAGGCACAAAAAAGAGAATTTGATGATCTGAAGCATCGTTTGTGTTCAGCTCCAATACTCTCCTTACTCAATCTGCAACAATTGTTTGAGATTGAGATTGATGCATCCGACTATGCTATAGGCACAATTATCACTCAACACGGTCATCTAGTAGCATACCATAGTGAGACACTCTCAGATACCGTCCGGAAATACCCCACCTATGATAAGGAAATTCATTCCATTATGCAAGATTGACGTTAATGGAAACATTACATTCTAGGAAACGAGACAATCATCCACACTAATCACAAGCCTCCATGGTTCATACAGACACAGGGGAAGTTGTAGAACAACCGCCATCAATAGTGGTCCACATACCTGCAACAGTTTCATCTCAACATCAAGTATAATACAAGGAGCACTAATCATGTATCTGATTGCCTCAGTCGACCTCTTTTGGTTGCACTAACCACCATGCTCCATTCCTGTGGGCATTGGGCATCAGAGTGGCCCCAACTTTATCAACGAGATCTTGACATCGTCACCACCTATCAACTCTTGGGTACAGGTGTGAATGACACTGATTTTCACATTCAGGATGAACTGTTATGCCATCTGGGCCACCTCTGTGTTCCTACAAGCGAGCATGCAAAAATGATTTGGGAGGATCACTACAGTCGCATGGCAGGAAATTTTGGCATGGAGAAAACTGTGGTCATTATACAGAAATATTTTTATTGGCCAAATATTTGACAGGACGTCAACAAGTATATCATATCTTTCACTCCCTGTGCCATTGCCAAACCAACCATCAAGAAGCAAGGCTTATACACCCCTCTTCCTACTCTCGAGAGGCATTGGGAATCCATCTCGATGGATTACATGTCTGGAATTTTGTCCACCAAGAAAGGCAATCATTGCGTATTTGTGGTGGTTCATCGGTTTTCGAAGATGACCATTACATCCTACAAGAAGAGCATCACAATGACATATACGACCAAGATCTTTTTCGAACGAGTGTGGGTCCATTTTGGGATACCACAAACCATCATCTATGATCAAGTCTATGATCAAGACAAAAAGTTCCTCAACACATTTTGGTCGAGTCTCTCATCACTGTTGGACACCAAGCTCACTAAATCAATTGCCTTCCACCCTCAAACCGATGGCCAAACAAAGGTCGTCAATAGGATGATTATGAACATCTTGTGCATGTATAACTCTAAGCATTCACATACATGGGATGAGAGTCTTCCCTATATTTAACACAACTACAACATGGCTCTCCATAGCTCTACTGACCATAGCCCATTTCATGTGGGGCTAGGATTCCAACCCTTGGGTCCCATTGATGTTGTACTACCTCTTGCAACCACACAAAAATATATTCCCATGTTCAGTTTGAGGTCGAAAAAGCCACTATATTCATTGAGTGGATTCAACACATCCATCAACAGGTCCATGAGATTTTGAAAAAATCCAATGCTAAGTACAAGCAACACCATGATCAACACCGGATATCGCACAAGTTTCATGTGGGAGACAAGGTATGGTTACATTTGTAGAAAGAATTCCTTACATGGCCCCATTGAAAGATCCGTCCACTTGACTATGGGCCTTACACTATCACCACGGCTATGGGTGACAATGATTTTGAGCTCAACACTCCCCCCTTGGATTGCACCCAATGTTCAATGTGGACCCCCTCCAGCCATATTTTCCACAATTATTGGACACCTCATAGATCGCATAATAGTTGACACCAACAGATCTCAACCCTAACTAGACGGAACATGCATCCACTGATCATATAGTGGACACATGGGTTAATGGCACTCGCCAGTAGAGGATCCAACTTTATCGGGTTGTTAAGGTAGAGAATCTCTTGCACCAAGGCAAGTGGCTCACCTCAGGCCAAATTAAGCAAAAATTTCCTCACCTGATGGTGGCACTGAACGCAATGGAGACCATTGCTTCCTAAGGGGGGAGGATTGATCCAGGTGGATATTAGTGGCCACCCACCTATTCCAATTGGTTCCTCTTGACAGTTTTTAGTTCAACATTTTTCTCTGTAATGATGACATTTCTTTGTAATTGTGGGTTTTTCACTTTCGGGGCTATCCTGAATCCCTACACAACATCCAGGAGGATATTGGTGGCCGACCACCTATTCCAACTGACATATTTTGAAATTTTTCATGTCAGTACATCTTTATGTACTTCCAGGGTCATTTTTGGGCGCTAAACAATTTTTTTTTGGCTTGCCACATTCAAACTATAGACATAGTCAGAGTTTGATAGCATAATGTGTAGTTATTGAAAAGACCTTTCCAACATGCTATCACACGCCTAAAATGAAGGTCGTATGCAAAATTTACGACCATGGGAATTTGAGGTACCAACTTACCCATTGGGGCCCAAATAACTTTTGGTGTTTCATCTCCTAGGGTTAGGTTTTTGGATGTCTAGGGTTTTGGAATTCATAAGTAATGTTAAAAAGGCCTATGGAGACTCATTGTAATCATTCTGATCAGATGAATGTGCGTAGCAGCCACATCTCTTCTCAGAGATAACTACCACCATTCGAACAAGTTGTTTCAGTTCTGTCATTTTACAGTTTCAACCTATTTTATTTATTCAATCGAAGTTATTGTTCACTGGATATATGTTGTTGTTCTCTGTATCTATGTGTTATTGTATTCAGTCTATTATTCATTTTGTTCCACTCATAAATATGGATCATTGAAGTGGAAATTAAGATCAATAATGAGCCCATAGCAATTTCAATTGATTCTGGAGCTAGCCATAGTTACATAAATTCTAAAATTGTTGAAATATTCCGCATGCAAAGAAGTAAGCATAATAAATCTTGGTTAGTTCAGTTAACCACAAGAGCTAAGAGGAAAATCAATGAGTTGGTTAAATATTGGTCGATAGACATGAATGGATTCAATACAAAGGTGGATATAAACATCATACCATTGGGTTCATATGATTGTCTAATTGACATGGATTGGTTGGAAAAACATCATGTTGTCTAGACTGTTACAAAAAGACGATCATGTGTCTTGATGAGGAAGGGAAGCAAGGAAAGAAAGGAATTCCAAGAGATATAGTTGTTAGAGAGGTTTCAGTTATGCAGTTGAAGAAGAGCTTCAAGAAAGGATGTCATATGTTTCTAGCCCATATGGAGGAGGCAACCAAAGACAAAGTTGCAAGCATTGAAGACCATCTAGTTTTGAGGGATTTTGAAGATGTTTTTAGAGAAATTTTGGGACTACCACCAAAAAGAGACATTGATTTATCTATTGATTTTGTGCCAGGAGTTTCCCCAGTGTTGAAGACACCTTACATAATGGGCACACTAGAAATAAAAGAGTTATAGATGCAACTTGAAGAAATTTTGAAGAAGGGTTATATATGCCCAAGTGTGTCACCTTGGGGATCCCCGGTTTTTTTCATAAAGAATAAATATGGAACCCTAATGTTGTGTATTGATTACAGGTAGCTTAATAAGGTCACCATAAAGAATAAGTATCATTTTCCAAGAATTGATGATTTGTTTGATCAACTGAAGGGTGCAAGACTATTTTCAAAGATTGAATTGAGATCACACTATCATCAAGTAAGGATAAAGGAAGAAGACATCAACACGACAACATTTAGAACAATATATGGGCATTTTGAATTCATGGTAGTGCCATTTGGGCTATCAAATGCCCTAGCAGTTTTTATGTGTTTGATGAATGGAGTATTCAGGGAGTACCTGGACAAGTTTGTGATTGTATTCCTAGATATTATACTAATATACTCTAAATCAGAAGAGGAGCATGATCAACATTTAAGAATGGTGTTTCAAGTTCTAAGAGAGAATAAGTTGTATGCTAAGCTAAGTAAGTGCATCTTTTACCAAAAGAAGATTCACTACTTGGGGCATATAATTTTAGTGAAAGGGATATAATTTGATCCTAAGAATATAGAGGCCATTAGAGGATGGCCAACGCCCACGAATGTGACATAACTCAGATCATTCATGGGTCTTATCGGTTATTACTGAAGGTTCATAAAAGGTTTTTCAAAGATTGCAAGCCCAAACACTTCTTTGTGAAAGAAGGGACTGAAATTTGAATGGACTTCCAAGTGTGAAGAGATATTTCAGAAACTGAAAGACATCTTGACAAGTACACCAACATTGAATATTGCAGACCTGGATGAATATTTTGTTGTGTGCACTGATGCATGAAAAGAAGGACTTGGTGGAGTTCTTATTCAAAAGGATCATGCAGTGTGTTATGAGTCTAGAAAACTAAAAGAGCATGAGAGAAATTATTCCACACATTATCTAGAGTTAGAAACTATTGTACATGCATTAAAAATGTGGAGGAATTATGTTATGGGTAAGAAATTTGAGCTAAGAATAGACCACTTGGTCTGAAACATTTGTTTGGACAACTAACATTAAATGCTAGACAAACTAGATGGCTAGAATTTCTGAGTGAATATGACTTCAAAATTAATCATATAAAAAGAAAAGAAAATAAAGTGGTTGATACACTCAGTAAGAGAGCTTGTGAAGTGCATGTTGTAGCCATCACCATGTACATGACAGATTTGAAAGATCAAATTCTTGCAACAACAAATTTGGATCAGAAACATGTGAAAATAAAAGAAACATTACAACAAGGAAATTTTCAGTAGAAATTTAATTGTTATGAGCTGAAGGAAGATGGGATTATCATGTACAAAGGCAAGGTGTATGTGCCAAATTCTAGTGAGATGAAAAACATAGTTCTGAAGGAAATGCATAATGTGACATATGTTGGACACCCAGGATATTAGAAGACAATTGAAGTAGTAAGAAGCCAATACTTTTGGTCAAGGACAAAGAAAGAAGTGGCTAATTACATAGCCATATGTCTAGAGTGATAGAAAATGAAGATTGAGCATAGGCATCCGGTTGGGTTATTGCAGCCATTTCCCATTCCAAAATGGAAATGGGAAGTAGTTACAATTTATTTTATCACAAAGTTGCCCAAAACAGTGAAGCAACATGATTCCATCATGGTGGTGGTGGATAAATTAACTAAAGCATCACATTTTATTCCAGTGAAGACCACACATAAGACAATAAATATTGGAGAAATTTTCATAAAGGAAGTTGTCAGGTTACATGGAGTACCTAAGACAATAGTTTCAGATAGAGATCCAAAGTTTACTTCAAATTTTTGGAAAGTTTTGTTCAAAGGCTTTGGGACTAATTTAAATCTTAGCACAATATGTTATCCAGATTCGGATGGGAAAACATAGAGGACTAACAATATATTTGAGGACATGCTTAGAATGTATGTGATGGATCAACCATCAAAGTGGGTAGATTATATTCATTTAGTTGAATTTTCCTACAACAGTGGGTATCAGGCATCATTGAAAATGAGTCCATTTGAAGCATTGTATGGAAAAAAATGTAAAACTCAGGTGAGTTGGGATAATCTAGCAGACAGAGTAGTTGTTGGACCAAATTTGTTGAAGTAAATGGAAGAGAAGATGACAAGGATAAAGCATAATTTAAAGGCTGCCCAAGATAGGAAGAAGAGGTATGCATACGAGAATAGATTTTTTCAGAGATTTTAAAGTGGCGAACATGTGTTTTTGAAAGTGAAGGCAAAGAGAAGTTCACTAAGATTGGGAAGTTTCCCAAAGTTTGCAGTGAGATATTGTGGACCTTTTGAAATATTAGAAAATATAGGGCTAGTTGCATACATGATAGCATTGACTGCATCCATGAAAGTGCATAATGCATTTCATGTATCATTATTAAATAAGTATGTACTTGTTGCTAACCACATAATTGATTGGAATGTGATCCAGGTGGAGCACGAAGGGGATTTTCAGGTGGAACTAGTACACATCCTAGACCAGAAAGTCAAAGTGCTCAGGAACAAATTCATAGGGCTAGTAAAGGTTCAATGGACCTGCTACTGTCCTAAATATTCCACATGGGAGCATGAGGAAAGCATGTGGGGAGAATACCCACAAATTTTTGACAATTTTGAAGAAAACAGAATGCAAGACTCCATTTGAGCAGTTAGAGTTCTGGAACCACATCTTAGAGTCCTAGACAATTGCACTGGGGACATTGACAAAAGAATGGATCATCCCTTGGGTTAGCCTTGATAAACAAATGGTGCATTCCTTGGGTCAGCGAGTTGAGAGGAACATGAGATTATGGTTGGAACTACTACCAAAGTTGTGAAATTGTAGAATTTTATTTCTAAGTATTGTGATGTAAATTTGCATATATGTAAATTGACATAGTGTGCACCGAGGATGATGCACAGTTGTAGGGGAGGGGGAATGTAACATCCCCATTATAATCCCCAATTTAATTAATGCTTATGTGCAAATAATATGTGGCTACGACCAAGCGATGTAATATGTGAATTGTATCTCTATGTTTTAATAATAAAATGTGATGATAGTTGTTAAGGGGACATGGACAAGAGATGGGGGTTGAATTACAAGAGGGGGAAATGTCTAGGATAATGGCCAAGAGGGATCCGAGGGGGAAATACCCATGTATATTAGTTCAACCCATTTTCTCTCAAATTGTCATGTTGTATATGAACCTTCCATTTTTTGGTTGAGTGTTCCCAAAGCTAATCATTGAATACATGTAAGAGGGTGGGTGTGAGTGGTCACATCCCATAGTTATTGAGCACATGGGGGTTGACTAAAATTAGCTTGGGGAAGTGTGTGAGTCAAGAAAGGAAATCCAAAGGGAGGGAATTTGTATGGGTTGGGACAACAGTTCTTAGACAATAAGTTTTTGTGCATGAGGGAAAGGAGAGAGCAAGAAAGAGAGATTGAAGCTAGTGCAACCATGGAGGGAGAATTATAGAGCAAGTTGAAACATATTTGGAGTGTTTTTGAGATGAAGATTAAAGAGCCAGGTTTTTAGGCCTAAAGATTGAACTCTGGAGTGAGTTACATTGTAACAACAAGTGTTTTTTGTTGGTTTGTTGGTAGTTTTACTAGCAACAAGTTCCCTTGAGTTTTCAGTTGAGAGATTCCTAGCTACTTGTGTCAGAGAGAACCTGATAAATGAATGACACATTCCTTAGGTTAATCCTGATAAACATGTGGCACATCCCTTGGGTTATCCCTAATAAATGAATGGTGCATTCCTTGGGTTGGGCAGGTCAGGAGGAAGAGAGATGGTAGAAAAATCAGGATAGCTATATGAGAATATCAGTTGGGTTATGAGTTTTATGAGCTGCGAGTGGACTGTGAGAGACCACCCTATTTTTTGGATTACTAGCCTCAACTCGGGGGTGACTGGTTGTTGAGAATTGGAACAATCAATCTATGGTTGGATGGAATGTTTGTCCCTAGCAACTGGTTGCACAACAGATTTGAAAGATAAGTGTTATATCGTGTTGTCATGTTATTTACATGTGTTATTGTTGTGCATGAACTATGTGTATTTGAGAATCATTCATGTGTTGTTGTATGAATGATTAAGTTGCATTCATGTGTATAGACAATAGCTAAACCTGTTTTAAATTTGTAGTTGTAAGCTACAGGAAATCAACTAACAGTAAAATAATTACTTTAGTTAGTAGAAATTTTGTTGTTATGTGTATTATGCACTATAATGTCCCTCGATTTGGATGGGGGAATGTTACACAAGTGATATGTAAACTACCATGGATATTCCATTGGAATAGATCATCCCAATAGATCTTACAATATTTTACAATGTTTTACTATGCAATGTTTTACTTTAGATTTCAGATTTAATATTACTATCTTATTGAACAAAATACTGAAACAACTGAATGAAAGAAGATAAGCAAATAACACACTATCCACACAACGAACAAAAGATGTATCTTGGGAAAAACCAATGTGGGAAAAACCCAACTAGAAGATGAGGCCTATGTCTTTCTCTTTCCTTCTAAGTTATGAAATGAAAATGCAAAGAAGTACACTCATTGTGGAGTTTCCATGGACATTTTGGCTTGTCTGATTTCTACAAGATCTTCTACTTCCTTCATTTCTGATTCAATATCCCACTCTTAGTGCTTTTCTATACTATGGAACAATACTCAATACCATAAGAATGGAACCCTCCCTATCCTAGTGGCCCAATATTTAACAATTTCTTGATAGCCATCTAGGGAGTGTGTTAGGGTTTTTGCATGCCTCAACTCTTGATTAGGGTTAGGGTTTTGGATCCTCTAGATTCTTCTTGAAAGTACACATGTGACTATTCCCACATGTTTGATTAATGGAATTTTGCATGGAATTCACTCGTTATCATGGTGGTAAACATGATAGGTTAACTTGTGGGGGGCATAACTTCCTCACACAAACTATGATTGGGGTTACCTTTATGCCATTAGAAAACTCTCAATGTGTAGAACAATGTTGAGGTGTTAAAAAAATTGTTCATAATTTTTTTACCCCAACAATGACCATTTAATACCTCAAATAGGATTTAGAAGCTTTTGGACCCCACACTAAAGTGGGTCATGCCCCTAAAATGGGCTTTGTAGGCTAATATCTCCATCTTTTCCACCTAGAAAGTACCAAAATAGATGACAAAATTATACAAGGATCCATTTCGGATCATACCTCCCCATTCAGGGAGGCTTTTGGTCCCCAATTTTTTTTATTAAAGAAGGTGAGAAAATTCATCATCTACCTTCTCCATGGAGTACCATTTGGCCTTGATTGGAAGTTGTCTTTTAAACCCAGCCTACTAGAGTTCATGCTCCTTTGTTTGCTTGTTTTGAAATTCTTTACAAAATTTCGTCTTCTGCTAGCTCTTCTTAAGCCTCCAATGCTAAGTGCTCTATGGTAGGTAAGACTTTCACATTAGTTTCATGGTTAAACATGCAAGGATCCTAGAGTTTAATATTTTCCCCATTCACCACTTAGTAAATGAACATAAATGGGGGTAGATTAAGTCTATAGGAATTATCACCTACCTTCTCCAACACTTCAAAATAACAATACCACAGAGCCTTGATCTTCTTACTATGGCCTTGTTTCCTTTCTTTATGCAGATACAACAAAACCATATCTCCCACCTTGAATGCTTTCTTAATTTTTTGTTGATCATGTTAGGACTTGTACTTTTTCTATGACTTCTTCAATGATTATTATATTGCAAATGGATTTGCCTAATCTTATCAATGAATTTTTCATCCTTTAATGTTTCTCCTATGTTGTCTTCTCTTGCTCCTCCTCCTTGTCCATATACAACATCTAAGAGCGAAGATGGAAAATACCTAAAACAAGTTTGAAAAGGAGACTCATTGGTAGAAGTGTGGACTACTCTATTATAAGAGTGTTTAATATAAATCTAAATTTCCATCCCAAGTCCTTGGATCCTTTTGATTATAACCCTTGAAAAGAGGAACCCATGTCTTGTTCACTACTTATTTTTTCCCATCTATCCATAGACGGAAAGTTGTAGATCTCTTCAAGTTGGTGTCCATATTCTCCCAAATTGTAGTCTAAAAAGAACTAAGAAACATGGTATATCTATCTGAGATGATGCTTCTTGGTATCCCAAAGTGCACCTAGACCTTTTCATATAACATGTTTGTTGCATCTTGTCCCTTGATGGTTTTTTACGAGGAACAAGAGTGCACATCTTGCTAAACATGTTTATTACCACAAATAAATAATCATGCCCTTCTTGGTTCTTGGAGAACCTTCCATGGAATCCATTGAGATTCTCTCCTATGGTCTAGTAGGTACAAGTAATGGATGGTATAAACCTTATGTCTTATTACTTTGTTTTCTAGTAAAACAAACTATTCGTCATCTAATAAGTTGAGCTACATCTTCTTTCATTCTAGGTCAATACACATACCTTTATAAGCTACTGATTTCCCAACACCAAAATGCCCTACAACTTTGGAGGTGTGAGCCTCTATGATAAGTTTCAATTTCTCACCTTTGAGAACACACATCTTATCTAGATTGTAGAGCAACCCATCATGGAGATGACAATCAACCTTACTATCACCTTCTTGTACACAAACTTGGAATTCTAGCTATTGAAACACCTCTTTAAAGTCCTCAACTTCTATGAATTCCTCTTTGTATGCATCATGGGTGAAAGCTTCCATGTGCATAAGAGTTCCCAAATCTATGATCTTGGATGTGGGTGGCCTTGAAAGCATGCCTGCCAAATTATTAGTGATTCCCTTCTTATAATCAATGATAATATGAAATTGTTGTAAAATCTCCATCCCCTTATAGTGTCTAGTTTATTGAAGCTTAATTTGGGCCTACAAATACTATAGTGGTTGGTGGTCAGTGTGGATGATGGTCTCCTTGCCCATCAAATAGTGCCTCCATTTCTTAACAACTTGAACCAAAGTATAGAGTTCCTTGTAATATGTAGGGTAGTTTAGTATTCTACCATGAAACATTTCAAAATGATATCATACCGGCTTACCTCCATACATCAAGACCACTCGACCCATAACATATCCACTTGCATCTGTATCCACTTTAAAAAGATTATACAAATTCGGAAATGTGAGAACTAGTGCTTAACTCATATTTCATGTCATCTCTTTAAAAGTTTTTTTTTTATTCTTTCCCCACTAGAAACTCCTTACATTGGTTGTAATGGCATGGAGTGGTGCAACCACAAGTGAAAATGATGCTATAAACTTTTTTAGGTATTGTGTTCCCCCCCAAAGATCATAAATTTAGTGACATTAGTAGGAGTTGGTGATCCAAATTATTTTGAGAATGAAATGAAGGCAGAGATACAACAATGAAATACACATATATATTTTTAGAAACACAAAGATACAATAATACAAAATTTCTATTAATGAGATAAATGTACAGAAACTGTAAAAATGCAGAGTGAATGAACTCGCTATAATGGTGACAAATTATCTCTGAGAAGAGATGTGACGGATATGATCATTCACAAGAAGATGATGTTTACAATGACACTCCAAAGGATTTTTTAACATAAATAAAATCCAAAACCCTAACCCCGGAAGATGAAATGCCAAAAGGTTTGTGGGCCCCGATGGGGGTAGTTGATACATCAACTTCCCGAGGGCATAACTTTTGCATATGATCTCTATTTGGGGTGCACGATAGCTCATTGGAAAGGTCTATAAAAGAGGAATGCATTTTGACCAGGCCCTAGATAAACTCTCACCTAGCCTCCCAAATGTAAAAAAAATGTCATTTAGGGCCTCAGAACAACCCCAAAAGTTTGGGACTCGAAAAATTGTAGAAAAACTACTAAGGTGGAAAAATATGTTTCAAGATGATGGAATAGGTGGGTGGCCACTGATATCCACTTGGATCATTCCTCCCCCCTTAGGAATCAATGGTCTCCATTGTGTCAAGTTCCCCAAGAATTTTTTGTTGAATTTGAACGTTGGTGAGTTGCTTGCCTTGTTGAATAAGTTGTCCTACTTAGCTTGTTGAAGGTCATTATGAACTTGTTGCTGGAAAGTTTGGATCTGTTCAAAAAATAGAGATACATGATATGCCTGAGTGTGGGAGTAATTTGTCGGTGAAGATGCAACATGAAGAATATGAAGGGCTCTATTATAATTTTTCTAGACTGGGCAGTGTGGAGGCACCCCGTAGGTGAAGTAAGAATATATGTGTGCCCTTATACAATATTGTTGATCCATGTGGATATTTGTGGCCACCCACCTTTTCCAACTAGCTCAAAACAATTTTCTGGCAATTTTGGCAATTTACCATTTTTAGCAATTTTAACTTCTGGGCCATTTTGAGGGCCTAAATGAAGGTTTTTCGGGATAGAGCTTCTCAATGATAGCCAAAGATATCATTGATCCCCCAAAATGAATCTCCTCGACGATACCTTTCCAACGAGCTATCATACACCTAAAACAAAGATCTTATGCAAAAGTTATGACCCCGGGAAGTTGATGTACTAACTTTCCCAAACGAGGCCCACATGACTTTTGGCGCTTCAGCTCCTAGGGTTAGGTTTTTTGATATCTAGGTTTTTTGGCATTCTTGTTTATTGTAAAAATTCCTTCAGAGCCTCATTGTAATCATCTTCTTGCGAATGCAAGTAGTCGTCACATCTCTTCTCAGAGATAAGCTGCCACCATTCTAGAGAGTCTTTCACTCTGTATTTTTACAGTCTCTGTACATTTATTTCATTAATAGAAATCATGTATTATTGTATATCTGTGTTTATGGTTGCATATCTGATACATTTATGTTATATTATTGAATATCTGTGATATCTCTGTGAATTTCTTTATTATATCTCCTCTCTCATTTTGTGCCGAAAATAATATAGATCACCTGTTGATCTGATTCTGTCGAATAGGAGGGTCTTGGGTCAAGGCGACAATGGTTTCAGTGTCCTTCTATTCACCTTTTTATCGGATCACAAAGAGGGTAAACTTTTCAGTATGAGATATTACTTTGTGGCATTGTTTTGTCAAGACAATAATCAGAACTACCTCTGGTACATTATAGAGATAACCCCCTAGAGTAACAATTACACTATGAGGTCGAGACTCATAAACAAAATGATGATTCCACATATATGGCTTTCCTAATAGAACATCATAGAATTCCTATGGGGAAACATCACATAATACCTTGTCCTTGAAGGGCTTGATGTCGTAGGACATGTGACACTGTTGGCTAACACAAAGATCTCGACCCTAGAGAAGCCACCCGATGTTGTATGGTTATGGGTGTGGTGTTTTCAACAATCCCAACTATTTTACAACTTCTTTTGACATGAGGTTCTTTTGGTTTTCGCTATCGACAACAAAATGCAGTGGGGTCTCCTTCACCCACATCTATGAATGGAAGAGGTGCTCCCCCTCCTTAATATCCTCTGGTTCTTCTAGTTGGATTTTTGTGGTTGCGATGGTAGTAGTGGGTTATGCATCAATGATATGTATCCTTTTATTGTTTTATGAATCAGGTTTTGAGTCAGAGATCAACTCTATTTCTTTGAGCTCGACCACCAATCACTGTTTCGAGCAACATTCATCGGTGTTGTGCCAAGGGATTTTGTGTAAGTCACACCAGTTTCCAAATTCCTTCTTCCTCTCCCCATTACCCTTATTTTGCTATGGCTTGGAATGGTTGTCTTGAGGTTGGTTTTTCTATGAGTTACGAATGCCTTTACCATAATTCATTTGTTGTGTATTTGCAGACTCGAACTCCCACTTTTTCTGTTGCTTAAAATTCTGCTCAATTTTGATAGCATATTGATAAGTGGCTCCTAGTGATGAGATGTCCAAAAACTCCATTTTTATTTGGATGTACTTATGTATAGCCCCATGGTATTTTAGAACCAGAATCCACTCAGAATATTTGATACCCAGCTTACTGTGAAATGTATGGAAGGTATTTATGAACTCTGACATTGTTTGTCCCCTCTCTTGACATGATGTGGTCCATCTCATGTATTCGTTGTCATAGTTTTCAACAAGGTAATATTGTTCCTTGATGGAATCCATAAAAAAATGCCAAGTGGGTTTGGCCTCAAACATTCCAGACTCCTCTATGGAATTTTTCTCACAGTAAATTTTCCACCAATATTTGACATGGGGGACAACCTTAAGGAGTGAAAAGGTGATATTTTCTCTATTGGAAAAATTGTGGACAGAKAAATAATCTTCTAGCATATTAACCATTTTTTCGAAGCATCTACATCTATTTGACCTTCAAACACGGGAATATAAAAATTAACGTGTACCTTGAAAGGGGTGATGCTTCCAAAGTGGTTTCTTGATGAAGATGCATCTGTTGTTTTCAGTAGTCGTCGAAGGATTTGGGGAAAATTATCCATCATTTCATCCCTCTATCGCGTGAGGGGTTCCTTGAGCTAAATAGAATCTCATGCTCCCTTATCTCTCTTTTCTTTTTCCATGGGAGGCCGGTTGGGTTGGCGAGAGCGGTTTTCCTCAAGAGAAACTAGCTCAAGACCCAACTCTCTATACCCTGACCTCGTTGGGGACATGCACTAAGAAACGATGAGGAGAAGTCTGCTCTGATACCACTGATCGAGATTATTTTGAGAACAAAATGAAGGTAGAGATATAGCAATGAAATACACAGATATATTTCCAGAAATACAGATATACAATAATACAAAATTTCTACTAATGAGAGAAATGTGAGATATGCTCTTCCTAGGTAGGCATATAAACCAAAATATCATCTAAGTAAACTATTGCAAATGAATATAGAAAGGGATGTAATATATCATTCATCAAACACATAAATGTAATGTAGTATTACATAAAAAAAAAAGGCATTACCAATCATTCATATTGGCCTTGTCTTGTCTTAAAGGAAATCTTCTAGGTGTCTTCTTCTTTAACTTGTACTTGGTTGTATCGATTCTTAAGGGTGATCTTATTTAGAGATATGTAGTCAGTACACATTCTCCAAGTCTCATCCTTCTTGGGTACTATGATGATAGGTGACTCACAAGGTGAGGAGCTTGGTCAAATTACTCCTTGCTCCAATAGCTTCTACAACTTTTTCTTCACTTCACTTTCTTCCAATATGTCTTGTTTACACAAACCAATGTTTGGAAATGGGGAGTTAGGAAACAAATCTATCTCATGCCCCACTTCCCTCTTAGGTGGTAACCCTTTATGCGTCTATAACACTTCTTTGTATTCCTACAAAAGATCCTCTAAATGATTTTTCTACTCTTTAGTACATCCCTCCAAAGATGCCCTTACCTAAATTGATTCATCTCTTGGTCGATTCTTTCTTAAGGAGAGTAATAGAATCCTCCTACTTGAATTAATCAATTTCTTGGCTTGGTTAGAACTTAGTAAAGAGATATTGGATTTACCTTTGTGTGCATTGATGATGAAAGACTTCCAATCCTTGATCATTCAATATTGGTTTTATCTCCTCGTGAATATTGCATCCCTCAAGTGCATGTAGGGGCTTCCAAACATTACACCACACACATCAAGTGGTACCACATCCACCTTCACTTCATCAATATAGTTTTAACTTATAGAAAATTTGATCTTACAGTACTTAGTGACCTTAAGCTTTGCATCCTTATTTACCCATCCCAATGGATATGGGTGAGGATGGTCATGAGCTTCCAATCCAATCTTGTTGACTAGATCTTCTACTATGAGGTTGGTCTATGAACTAGAATCAAATAGAGCATTCACCTTGCCTTTTTGACCTAGATATTGAAATGGAAGAGTTTGCTCATCTCCTTCTCTTCCTTGGGATGAAGGCTACTTAGTTTGACCTCATTCTCAATTGTAGTGTAGACAATATTTTCATCTACATTTGATTTGATCTCTACCTAGTTACTTGAATCCATGGCTAGCATGTTCTTCTTCTTGGAATCCTTCTTGTATTTCTTTAGATTCAACTCTAGGTGTAGCTTCCAACACTTATCTCTAGTGCGACCATAAATATTACAATGATCACAATGGTTGTTTGGATCCTTGCATTGATGCACTATGGTTGGTGTCTTCCACTTATTATCCTTTCCTTTCCACTTCATATTTCCCTACTTGGAAGCATCTTTGTGGTATTTCTACTTGGAACCACCCAATTATCCTTTCTTCTTGACTATATTCTCTAGATATTGTGCTTGCACATAGGCCTCATCAATTTTCCTAGGTTTAAAGAACATCACTTGCCTTCTTAAACAAGATCATAGACCTCCCATATACTTTAGGAGTACATTCGGGTTCTTGGGATATATACCCAACATAATGGCTTGTTTTCTGAACTTGGTGGTGTACTCTTGCACACTCTACCTTTCCTTCTGCTAGAAGTAATGCCAATAGATCCATTGGTACTCTTTGTACCCAATAGGGTAGAACTATGACTTAATGAGGGTTTTAAATACCTCCCACTTAGTTACTGGGGGATCACCCTCCAACCTAAGCATATCCATGTGACTCTCCCATGAAGTTTGGGCATGGCCCTCTAACTTCAATTGGGTAAATGATTTTTTTTTCTCTTCTCTTATTAGTTATAAGCATTGAAATAAGATTCTAATTGTTGCAACCATTGATTGAATTTAACAACATAAATCTCACCTTATCTATAAACTGCCATGGATATTCCACTAGAACAGTTCGTCACAACATATCTAATAAAATATTGAAATCTTTATTATTAAGGTTATTTTTCTTTTAGATCTTCAGAATGTTTAGTTATTTATTTTATGCTTATGCATGAAATAGATAAAATGTAGAAAATAAAGAACAGTAAAATGAAATCACACCATTCACAAATAAACACAAAATGTGACCTAGAAAACTCAATACAAGAGGAAACCCAGCTAGAAGGTGAGGCTCCTATTCTCTCTCTTTTCTCTAGTATAAAAAATGATGCAAGTACAAAGAACAAGGCACTCTATGTGGAGTTTCCTTTGACCTATGGCTGATATGGCTGGTACATAATCTCTCTCCCTATTTTATGCTCACATAATATCACTATCAGATGTTTTACTCAGCTATGGAACACGATACAATGAAAAATAATGGAACCCCTTCTCCTCCTAATGGCCCGGTATTTAACATAGCCTAATAGACATTGTTACAGGATAAATCAGTATATGCGGACACTAACAAATCTCCCTAGATCCACCTGGATCTAGAACAAAACAGGATAGGACATGACTCTTTCTCTAAGTTACAGTCATTGAATCTACTACCGAGAAGGAATGAGTGACATACCTTTATATCGCTTCCTTAGGTCTCTGTTGTCCCTACTTCGCTCCGGTGATCTTGTGAGATCAGGTCCAAGACAACAAAAACCAACCAAAGTGAATATAGCAAAGTATATTCAATGTCAACCTATGCATATGATCAAGGAGTTATGCAATAAAATAAGAGTGATTTTATGGGAAAGGGACATGTCGTTGTATTATATTAAATGAAAGTAGAAGATACAACCAGATCGCCTTGATGTTGCAAGCTTCCTTTCAGTGGTCCTTGGTTCCAACACACACACTTGCTCTACACTTGCATGAAGAAGATCCAGTACAACTTGATAGACAAATAGAGTCTTCAAGCTTCAATCCAAACAGGGTTCTTCACACAATTCTTTCATCAATTCTCCATTCAATCTTTCTTAACCTATTCCTTGAGAAACCCTTCATTATATAGGAGAAGGAGAGATGGTTAAAGGGATAAGGATGATCCCACTAAATCTGATAAGTCAGTAGGATGCCAACCATGCGAATGCCAACTCATTTTCTAGAAGATACTCTTCTATAACCTTCCTAACTTCCTCTTCCTTTCAAGCTTCAAAATAGGTTCGCACCCTACCTATAGAGCAGACTGTGAACACCTCGTAGGCTAGGTATAGGGTTGCCTGCGAGAATCAAGACTCTCGCACCCTACAACATAGTTAGCCTACGAACTCATCTTAAAAATATGTTTTGTGGAAGAAGACATCAGTCACTTTTCTCAAGCAAAAATTCCTTATGAGAGCATGAACACATAACTATAGAGACATCACCAGAGTGACCAAAATAATGTGTAACAGAATGCCCCCAAAGTATGAGGCTGGAACTCGTAACAGCCGAAATACTTTGTAAAATGCGTGTGTGTGTCAGAAACAAGGATTGCACCTAATCAGAAACCTACAAACAATCAAGCATTTGCAGAATATAATACTAGTTATGAGGTAGGCATTCCCATGCTCAGACCACAAATGAATGAAATCATAAATGTAGGCCATGGCCACCAATCATACACTGTGGATCCATGTCACCAAAATACCACATAGCCACCAGGAATACACTATGGATTTATGTGTTTAGAAGACGCATATTAGGAAATAGCCACGTGACATACAAAGTGCATCCATGTGTCAATACAAATCATAAATACTCCAACACAACCTGGGCCAAAAGATAAGACCCAGGGTCTTCAATCCCGTTGTCTAAAAAGTACGAATCTAACCATGTCATTACATGTGTCGAAGTCGAACATGGTAGAAACCACTCAATTACTGGTCATTGATGAAAACTGTTAACAAGTGCGAGGGAAATCACCATTGATGTCAATGAATCCCAAGGTACCTAAGTACAATCCAAACAAATGTGAATAAATGAGCTGAAGTCGAACATTCGGCGGAATCTATCGATCAGGGACCATTGATGTGAATTCACTGTCAAAAGAAAAGAGACTTGCCATTAAAGCATCCAGGTTCTAAAGTATGAAATGATTTCTAGGTCTTATTCCCGGATAATGAGTTGGAGTTGATGGAAAAAGACTCATCACAGGAGGGCCTTGATGTATCCCCCATCAATGACATGAAATAAGTAACATATTTTGAGGTCAATTCAAAGTATGAATATGATTTGAAACAGACATAGGGAAGGTCGATGTGGTAAGAATGGACAACTGCAGATGGTCGACTCAATGGAGGACTTGTTTGGACTGCTCTTGAACATATGAACGACACGATAATGGTCTTGGCAGCATTGACTCAACGACGACCCAAGATATGACCTTGTAGTAAGCCATATGAGAGACAAATGGATTTTCCCAACCCGGATTCAAATGATGAATAGGGAGTGTCATGTTCAAGAGCGACACTTACTGCCACTAATACAAATATCGAAACATATCCCTTTCCCAAAATTTCCCCCACCATTTCTGGAGAGTACCTCTTTATTTTTACACAAGCTTGAGGAGGATAACATATTCTTGTTGATGTAAGCTCATCCTTCGGACAAGTCCCTCAGAGTATGTTTAACGAACCCTAAGAAGGAGTGGTTCGGTCCTGTAAGGGTCTTTCGATGTTTGTTTAACAAGTCCAAAGATAGAAAACTCGGGCGTTTTTCATGTTTTGAGAGTCTGAAAAACACTTAAAGAGAAACTCTCTTAGTTCCTTTTTTGTAAATTAGTTCAATGAGACTGAAAAAGTGATAAACTATCGCCCATCAGACGTTTTCTTCAAATACTTTTACGAGCATGAAAAGAACAATATTGCTCAGCAATCTTTTCATTTTATGGAGTGTGAAAAGATCTTAAAGGATACTCCTTTGTTTTTGTCATTTTCGTGTTACCATAACGAGTATGAAAAGATGACAAAAGTATAATCGATTACGTTTTCATGTATTTTTGAGTGTGAGAACGAACGAAGACTGAGCTCGAGGTTTTCCTTACAAAACCCTAAAAAGGTACTCGTTCATGTGACGAATATAAAAAAGAGAAAAAATTCTCATATACCGTCATTTGGACTTCTAGGTCAGCTATCTGCAAAAAAACCATACTCACAAAACCATTAGGGTATTAGGTTTTTAGACAAAAGTAATAAAAATAATATAAAAATCAATGAAAAATAGTAAAAAGGTGAATAAATATGGGTAAAAAGGGTTTTTTACCATTTCATTGTTACTTTTCCAAAACTTGTCTAACACACCTCCTTTTTTTCTCAAATTTCATCGGTCAATCACGAAGCTACAAGTGATCACTTAGCAAACAGTTCTGGCCAATGACGTAATCTCTCGATTTTTCAACTTTTCCATGGTTTACTTTTGATTTTTATTGGCAATTTTAGAGTTTTGAGTCCATTTTAGGGTTGGTAGGTGCGCTCAAGCATTCTTGCAGGTGGGCCATTTGGGACCTGCGGGAATATAATATTTTCGTAGGTGGGCTTCAGTGAACTTGCGAGAATCTCACACTGTGCAAAAGCTTCACCTGCGAAGGCCGAAAAATAGATTTTTGTGTGTGGTTTTGCTCAATAAAAATTTGTTCAAGAAGTTAAAATGAGTTGTTGACTTCCTTCCCATGACTCCATTGCAGGTATTGATCATCACGATGTTGGAATGGAGGGAAAGGGAACATGAGGAGGATGATGCCATTACCGAAAATGATCCGCATACAGTTTCCACTCTCCAGGAATGTGGGGTCTTAAAAAAATTTAGGATCCCGAGCATGAGAGCCCAACTCAGGTTGTTAGAGTACCTGGTCCACATGTGGGATGTGGACCAACAGGTATTTCATGTAGGGGTCCACACGCTTTCGCTAGATATCTAGGATATCTATTTTCTGACGGGGTTGTCACGACATGGATCCCATGCGACTTTGACCGGAGGTAGGGGTGGTGGACTTCCTATGAACGAGTATGTCCACCGACATTGTGTTCCTGAGGCAGAGAGAAGCAAGGGTAAGGTTTCCATTTAGGGGGTCCAAGATTTGACCCTATGTATTATCTTGTTTACCATTGCACGTATGGCTAGGAGCGCGGCTTTGCACATGGCTCTCCAGAGCTATTTTCCAATATGCAATAGAGTGCACTGAGCCTCAAGTTTTTAACTCGTCGAATGTGGTTCTCCACAGCATGAAAAGGAAATTAACTAAGTGTAGAAGGGGTGACCTAAAGCAGTTTGGGTGCAGGTCGATTTTGGTGTCTTTCTTCCTTGAGAGGGTCCCATTGTTGCATCTACAGGTAGATTGGGGTTTACTGGCTCCACCGGATCTGAGGATGCTGAGGTGGTGTAACCTCATGGCTCGACACGTAGCAGGGCCTATAATCAAATATAATGATTCATTTTTTGACTAGTTGAGGCCCCAGATGTTGATGATCGATGACTACGCATATGTTGGTTTGGAATTCCGAGGAGATCCGGATTTGGTCCTGCCTGAGGATGCTTAGTGGGGTGACTTAGGTGAGAAGTACACATTTTGTTCTTTTTAAATGTTTTTGCAAATTTTATTATATAAAATGTTTTTATATTTTCGATCCTAATCAAAAATTTCTTTTGACAACACAGATGTGGGGCTGTATCTACTGCCAGAGATATCTTCCATTCAGAGGCGAGGAGAAGTGGCTCCAGTGGCAAGATGAGATGTTGAGGACTACGAGGTGATTGAACAGAACTTAGAGGGACTGACTGCAGATGTCCCAAACATCACTATTGGAGAGATCCCGAGATGTTATCAGTGCCATACTGTGGGCATGTCTGAATTTCTCAGCCGACTATTCTGTAGGGTAGCCCGAGCAGTTGTGTGTTATCGTGAGCGTCATCTGTGATGGTATTTTGTAGAAGTTATGGGCTTCATATTTTGAGATTTTGATCTTTGGACAAAAACTTTTTGTAAAAACTTTTGATCGTTATATACATATATACGGCTTCTACCAGCTTATTTTGTGTTGTATAATACATGTGATGTGTGATTGGTTCATAAATGTCCCAAATGTCTATCTAACACATAATTAGCTAAATCATCAGTCAATGTATTTAGACATCTAGGAATGTATTGATATTCGATATAATCAAAATAACGTTCCAAGAGGCGAATTTGCAAAAATACCCGTAATAAAGTAGGATTTCAGATAGCATAAACATTACTTAACTGTAGTACTACTAGCTGCGAATCGAGTCATATAACCAGGTGGCGGATACCAAGCGAAATAGCATCAATCAACCATTCGATGACGGCGCTATATTCTGTGATATTATTGGTCGCATGACCGAGGAAAACACCTCGTAGACTGATGAGTTTATTTTTAGGTGCGTAAATTGCCCATGCAATAGAAGTTAGGTTTTGAGTACTACGACTAGTGCCATTGGCGAAGCCAATGTGGGGTAGCAAAGACTCTGACATATGGAAACCAAGTTCAACACAAGGTAAGCGGTCGAAGGCAGAAACCAAATAATGAAAAAGCACACTAAAGTAACACACAAAAAGTATGATACAATAAAATATAAGCACTCATGTACAGATGATCTAAGCATAGTACTTCTTTAAGTAAAGCCCATTTCTGGGTTCACTCAAAGGGATACCATCATAGTCCACTAACTCGTAGGCTCCTTTTTCCAACACTCGTCTGACGATATAAGGACCTCACCACATAGCCTCAAATTTTCCGGCTCCTAACAAATCCCGATCTTGTTCATAAAGGAGAACTAGATATCCTTCAAAGAACATGTGTGGTTTGACATGTTTATCATATTGAGCTTTGACACATTTCTTCTGGGTTTCTATAATTAGGGTTGCATCATGACGGGTTTCATCTAGTTGTATAAGATACAACAGACGTTCTTCTTCAGCGGAAGTATTTGGGAGAAGTTCAACGATGAGCTTTAGAGATGGTATCTCACATTCAATTGGCAAGATGGATTCTATACCATAAGCTAACTGGAAAGGTGAAAACCTGGTAGTAGACTTGATAGATGTCTGATAAGTCCACAAAGCCGAAAACAACATCGTGTGCCAACTATTTTTGTGAATCCCTATCATTCGTCAAAGCATGGTAATTAGGACTTTGTTTATTGCTTCAACCTGGCCATTGGCCTATGGGTAATAGGGTGTTGAGTTTTCATGGAAAAGACCCAACTTTTTGATGAGTTTGGACATCATAAAGTTTCTAAAGTGGCTACCGTGATCAGTAACGATAGCTTGAGGAACACCAAACCGAGAAATGATGTGATTGAATATGAATAGTGCTGTAGTATTTCCGGTATTGTCGAATGTCGACATCGCCTTGGCCCATTTCGTAAAATAATCTATGGCTACAATAATGTATCCATGCCCCCCGGCCGAGTGAGGGTGACATGTCATGAAATCGATACCCCATTTCACAAAAGGTCCAATGGAGACTATAGGGTGTAGAGGAGAAGGGTGTGATCGTATTTTATTGTTTTAGGTTTGGTAGGCATGGAATTTTTGGACAACAATAATACAATCATTGAATAAAGAAGGCCAAAAATACCCATCTCATAAGATCTTTTGGGCGGTATCATACCCAGACATGTGACCACCACATGCTCCAGAATGGCAGTCATTCAGGGCTTTCTTGGCTTCATCAAATGTGAGGCAGCGTCGACAAACTGAGTCAATCCCACAACGATAAAGAGTATCACCAAGGATAATATATTGATGGGCTTGGTAGCGTATGTGATGGCGGTCAGTGCTAGACAAATCGGTCCGGAAATTCTGGGTCTGGAGATATATGATGATATCCCCATACCAAAGGTCATCAGAACTGATCAAAAAAAGGGATTCATCAGGTAATGAATCCTCTGCTACATTTTCCGTTTCAGAACAGGGAAGGTCGCATATCAATTCGACAAACACCAAGGATTTCTTGGACTTAGCGTGTTCGAATTCTAAGTCAAACTCATGGAGTATTTTCCCCCTAGTAATTGGTGTGTAAGAATGTGTTGCATAGGGTTGCAGTTGGAAATCACAGTAGTCTTGCGTAAAAGGATACAGTGTCGGAAACGTTGAACATCTTGGACGGTAGCCAAGGCCAGTTTTTCAACATGTAAATACTTGGTTTCGGTAGTCGTGAGAGTCTGAATCAAATAATAAATGACATGTTCGTCATGAGAATCATCCTCCTGGACTAGAACCATAGAAATGGTAGAGTCTAAGGCTGCGAGATACAGGAAATAATCTCAACTGTAATCAGGTGGGAAAAGTAGTGGGGTACGGGTTAAGGTCAGTTTTAAAGCATCGAAAGATTTGTTGGTAGTGGTATCCCATACAAATTCAGAACCTTTCTTGAGCAGTCGAGTAAAACCAAGAGTTCACTCAACATAGTTTGGGATGAAATGACGTAGAGAGTTTGCCTTCCCTTGCAAACTTTGTAGCTGGCGAAGTGAGGAAGGAGGAGGGAGATTGAGAATCACCTCGACCTTCAAAAGATCTACCCTGATCCCTTGAAGTGAAACAATAAAGCCTAGAAGTTAATCAAATTCTACACAAAAAACACATTTGGGGATTCAAGCATATATGGTAAAACCAACAACGAAGGAAAATGGCGCGGAGGTGTGTTGGATGATCTACATGGTGCATGGAATGAGCGGGTAAGTCATCGAGATATGGCTGCACAATGTGCTTTATATCATGAAAGGCATAAGACATAGCATGTTGAAAAGTTGCGTCGGCATTCTTTAAACCGAAGGGAATTTTTCGGTAGGTGAAAGTGCCCCAAGAACAAATAAAAGCGGTCTTGTGTTGGTTTGCAGGTACGATATTGATTTGATTATATCTGGAGAAACCATCCATCAGAGAGAAGATTTCACTTTCGGCACAATCGTCGACGATCTGGTCAACGAAGGGGGTAGGAAAGTTGTCTTTAGGACAAGCTTTATTAATGTCTCTATAATCAATGCACACGTGGATTATACCTTGTTTCTTGTTAACCATAACAAGATTGGAAACCCAATCAGTTAGAGCCACAGAGTAAATAAATCCAGCTTTGAGAAGTTTCTCAACTTCAAGCTTGATAGTGGTTGTTTTACGTGAGTGGACCAGACAAAGTCGTTGCCGGATGGGTTTAGCACCTGGGTATGTCTTAATCTTGTGTACAACAATGTCGGGGTCTATACCTGACATTTCTTCATAGCTCCATGCAAAGACATCATGAAATTCTTGGAAAAGAGACTTGTAGGTGACAACTTCGTCATGGGAACACGAATCTCTGATATGCACATTTTCGACAACTCCAGGTTTTATGGATATGTCGAGGGGGATGGTGGGTGAGATATTACTTAAGTTCCCTTCATAGAACATATTGTGTCTAGATTCAGGAACAACAGAAATGGCGACAATGGTTGACAGGGTCGAGATCTGTTGGTAACTCTCAATGGTGTGTTGTTCTAGGAAGAGGATCGAACGATGATGTCCATCGTCCCAAGGAGTATCTTCCATGGACATAACAGACATAATCATCTCGTCCGTAGGAAAAATGATGCGGAATGGATCCGAAGATAAATCACCAAGAGAGGGGGTAGAAGGGGTTGTCAATTGAATGGCTTCATAAACATATTCGACCAGACTCAAAGGCATTTGGTTTCCATAACGAAGATGATTGTCGGGGTTGGGTATTATCCACGGGTTGTAAGACGCAGGGGTTTCTCAAACAGAGGTTGAAATCATATTGATCAAGGTGACGAATGGATGTCGAACATTAGGTGGTGGAATGGGAAAAGTACCCATCAAAGAGGAATATTTAAGAAGACCGACACTGACATTCTCATATCCAGGGGGTGTTTTTGCAATGAAAGGTACGTTGTCGATATGTGCATTGGAGTGAAAGAAGGCCAATTGGTCCACCGTAATTACTTTTCCTTGATGTGGGAAATGTACGAAATGGAAAATAGTGGACACAACTGTACGCATGGAATCGATCCAGCTACGACAAAGTAGAAGGTTGTAATCGAGAGGAGCGTCAAAGACCTCCACTTCAACGTTGACTGTTTTGCCTTCTAACGTAATAGGTAACGAAGTGAGGACACTATAAGGATTAAAACCAGAGCCAATGAAGGCTTTGAGTGTGTTGTGGGATTCAGTTAAAGGAGGAGAGTCAATGGATTTATAGCAGGTAATAGACATGACACACGTCGAGGCGCCCTCATCAATAATTGTTCTACAAATGTTATTGTCGGAGATAATAACTTGTATTTGGAATGCGAGTTGAGGGGGTAACCTTGGAGTGTGATCTTCCAAGTCAAAAATTATTAAATTTGTATTGGTAGGGTTGATTCCACCAATATCTTTCAACAGTGCCTTCCGTTGTATAGGAAAAATCTGAAGGACTTTGAGGGCTGACATCGCGGACAGTTCTTGGGCGAGATCCTCGACAATACTGTAGTTCTTGGCAGCATGTGCATGAGGATTGAAAACAGATTTTCGGACAACACCCTTTGGGGGAGGGTGAAGAACTGTATCTAGGCTCGGTCATTCGAGATGAAGAGGATCATTGGTAGGTGGACGTGGGAGATGGTTGGACCAACGAAGGAGGTATTTCATCAACCTTCTCTTTGGAGGAAGAATAATCTTTGGCTTGAGTGGCAAGTGTGATGTCATTCTTTTTTGAATCACCTATACACATTAAGACATAGGATGTAGTGGAGGGGGAAGGTTGGTCATGAATGACCAATTGGGCCTGTTGTTGAGAAGGGAAGGGTTGTGACAACACGGTCAGAGTAGGTTGTTTCAGGGTCCCTTGAAGGAACTTAGTAACCTCGGCTTGTCTTGGACAATCCTTAGAGTAGTGATCATCACCACATATAAGACAAGGGTATCGAGGTTTGCACTTATCCTTATCTTCAATAGGTTGTGTTTTTGTCTTCTCAGATTGCGGATTATTTTTATCCTCCTTGTTCTTGCCCTTCCCTTTTTGGGATTTATTTTTTCCGGCGGGGGTAGATTGAATAGAGTTCACCTCAGAAGTATTGCCGGTGGGAGGGGTAGGAGATGGAGCATTTTTAAAATTAAAAGAAATGGATTGGGGGTTGTTGCTAGAGGCTTGGACGGAATGGGGTTGGGCATGGAAAGTGCCAATCACACCGTCAGCTGCATGAGAAGCAGCAGGAGTAGTTGAAGTAGCAGAAGTATAAGGATGAGGTGCATCAGGGAGTAAGTCGTAAAGAGTACCCATTTGTGAGTAAATGAGGTCGAGGTATTGACCACGACTGATCGCCTGTTCTTCTGTGACAACTCCACCCATGGTGATGTCACAAGCGATGTCATTCATGAATGATTTTGTGAACCCTCTGCCAGTAATTGATCGGGAAGTTTGAGTTTGATGAGACGTTGTCTCCGTCGCCACTCATGAATGTGATCAGAGATATGAATGGATTTTCTTTGTTTGAAAGAACTCAAAATTTCAGTTCTTGTTTCGTAACGGATCAGTAACTGGTAGTGGGTGAGGAAATCCATAGTGAGGGTGTTGAAGTTGGTGAAGAAGCCTCATGGTAATTCTATATACCACTTCGCGGCGGAACCTGTGAGATTTCGCAAGGCGTAAACGAATAGAGTCATCCATCAAAGAGTTGGATGAACACCAAAGGTGAAAAATCATTACATGATTGTTCGGGTCCTCTCCTGGTTTACCATTAAATTTAGGGATGTCGAATGGCAGTTTGGCCGGTATCGCGGGCCATTGAGGAGAGTGACGGATCGGATCATTTAAAATTCTCGACAGATCACAGAGGTCCAAGGTGGCTAAGAAGGGTAACTATCTATTCACGTGTGGGTACTGGTGACTTTGGGGAGGGAACCCTGTAGGTATACCAATAGGACCATAAGCAGTTTGCATATAATGTGAAAATCCAGGCAGATTCAGTTGTTGGTGTGGAGGCAGGTAATTTATAGGGTTGTATTGGTTGGGGTTGTTCCCTTGAAAAAGGGCGTGGGGTTGAGTCTTCGAGCCCCAAATAGGATTGGACGTACCTAGATATGGTTGGCCTGTACTAGGGGGTATGAAGGATCTAGCTTGAGGTTATTTCCCCCCAGTCGAGTGAGGATTATTTTGGGTAAGATAGTTCCAATACTGGGCCAAGGATGGAGGTATGTTTCATCCATAGGGTGGGGTAGGTGGAGGTTTCCCTCTGATTGAGGGTTGTGTCCCAATTGGGATTTTTCCTGCAAAAGGGGATTGGGTTTGGCCTCCGTGATGAAATTGTTCACCAACAGGAATCTGGTAATTAGGTGTGAAAGGAGGGTTGGTGCCACTAGGTTCATTGCCTCTGATAGAGGATGGAAGAGGTCCTCTGAAAGGGGGTTGGGGAAGTGTCAGAATGAAACCAGGAATGAGATGGTGCCCAGAAGGAGTGGAAATGCCAGGAGTCCTAGATGGGATTTGTGTAGGAGCAGGAATAGAAGCATTCAATGCATAATATCCGGGGGAAAGTGTTGGGGTGAATCTAGGCAAAAGCGACATCCCAATGGGAGTTTGGCTAGCCACCGTAATCCCGGTGTGAGGACATGTAGTATCTGGGACCATTGTGTAATGGACCGTTTGTAGGGGGATAGTCAAGATGTGGTCGGCTAGCAGAGTGTCTGAACAAGGAAAATAATAGGCAGTAGTAAAAGGTATTGCGTCTGGATCAGATGTTTTAGGCATCTCAGGTGTGACAGTGATATCAACGCCTGATCCTAAGCCAAAGAGATCCCTTCTAAAAATTCCAGTAGTCCAAAAAGGATCTTGACCCTCAGGTCCTATGAAAGGTCCGGTTGGTAATCCAGAAGACTCAACAACTATTTCTCTAGAATAATTCACTCAAACAATACGTCTCACAGAGTCGGGAGGAAGTGGGAAGTCCTCTCAAGAATTGGTAATTCGGAACCGCTCTAAAGAGTTAGTTCTTTCCACTTGTGAAGTGGCAACTTCTTGGACTTCACTCTGTTGAGGAGAGCCCTTCAGTGAGTTGGTAGGAAAGGGTTGAGAACCTTCCAGATCTTCTGGAGGTAGGCCTTTCATTCTACATGAATGGTGTGGAGGGTCAATTGTGATCGAGTTAAAATATTATGAAAGAAATTCTATGGCCAACTTGGGTAAACAAACAACACGCGCTAGTAAAATCTAGGAATCAAAACCAAGAAAACAAAACCCTCCAATTCCGAAGTCACTAGTTGGTGATGAAATCCAACGTTGTGACGATGAGACAAGATGGGGTTGGGCGAGGGTGGAAAAGTTACGTTGACGACTTGCTTAATGAACTTACACCCTGGTGCAAGCTCCCACACATAATTGTGGGTATACCCTCCAAGGAGCCCGAGTGAGTTTGTCCAACATCGATTCCAGGTATCGTGAATACTTACCCCTTCACAGTCACCTTGTGTTAGACCGTAAGAATATAGGCTACTAAGGTTACCACAAACAACAATGATGCCTGGGGAAATAGTTGACAGTCCGATCCACATGCAGCGGCAGGGTATCTAGCCCGAAATCAACTTGAGAGGCTTCCACTCATCATTGTGGGTATACCTTCAAGTGACCCCCGTAATACATGTAATCTCTACACTGAGATCAACAAAGCAGGGTGAGTAACTCTGTCAATCTCATTGCGACCTCAGGTTTGACCCTTGTGTGAGAAGGGCTTCCCAGGACAAAATGTTGCAAATGGAATTTGACACTCCTTATCACAAGATACTATTGTGTGTTTTGTGCTTTGGAGAGTGTGTCTCACTGCCTATTTCAAAGCTCTAGCCTAGCTAATGTTGGTGCAAAAGAGCCCTAGAAAAATTTACTAATTGAATTTTAAAAATTGCGCAATATTATTAAAGGTTGTTGTTACTCAAGAGGGAGGCGGAGATGAAAACGGTGTTCTGCAAGACTTAGACCCAACTTTGTGTAAATAGAAATGAATGATACCAACTTTCATTCGATGAATTCTATCTATAGCAGGGAGAAAGGAGTTTTTCTGGAACAATTCAAACTACGATGTACAATTCTCTTTTCAAATGTAGTACCAAACAATCATGGATAATGTAAATTCACTATTCGTTCTCTTTTAATGCCAATATTTTTTGAATGATTGCTTAAAAGAACAAGACTTAATTTTTTATTTTTTTTTTAGAAGCCAAAAATAGGGATGGAGCTAAGAAAAGGTAAGCAACCAAAGAAAAAACAATACTCAATAAACGCCCAAATCAAATCTTTTAATGGAGATAAAAATAAAAATCGATAAGAAAATTTTTCTTGAAATGTATACAGACAAAGAACTTTTATAATTAGCAAGCAACCTAAAGAAATAATAATCCCAACTTTTAAACCGATCAAAGACTTTTGACCAAACAAACACTCAGATCTCAGAATCTGAGATTATACCCTCGTTGGTAAAAGGTTGAGAAGTAAAAACTGGGAAAAAGATTAAGAAGAGTTTTCGATCTTCGAAAATTAATCGACCGCAAGATTCGAAGTCAAGAAATAGTCAAACACTGGCAAAATAATTTCTTCCCAGATGAACAAACAAATATGGGCATCAAAAAGACAAGAAGATCTGATCCAAAACTTTTATAAATGGGCTCGTAGCCTAGTAGTGGAGTACATTGTGAGAATGAGGCATTCTCGCAGTCTCGACACTGGCAGGGTGCGAGGATGTCGCACTGAAATGAACAGTGGGGTGTGAAAATGAAAGGTTCTCGCAGGCTATAGAGAGGTACAGTGCGAGAAGGTTTGTAAATTATGAAAATTTGGAAAAGGGACAAAACTTTTGAGTGAACTTCTAGGTCCAGAGAGTCTATAAGGGTCTCCTACACACTCAGAGAGTGGTTGTCAATGAAATAGGTAGACCAAGAGAAAATGGCCAACAAAAGACAACAAAAATGAGTTTTATCCCCAATGGAGTCGCCAATTTTGTTATAGGATAAATCGGTATATGCGGACACTAACAGATCTCCCTAGATCCACCTGGATCTAGAACAAAACAGGACAGGACATGACTCTTTCTCTAAGTTATAGTCATTGAATCTACTACCGAGAAGGAATGAGTGACATACCTTTATATCACTTCCTTAGGTCTTTGTTGTCCCTACTTCAGTCTAGTGCTCTTGTGAGATCAGGTACAAGACAACACAAACCAACCAAAGTGAAGATAGCAAAGTATATTCAATGTCAACCTATGCATATGATCAAGGATTTATGCAATAAAATAAGAGTGATTTTATGGGAAAGGGACATGTCGTTGTATTATATTAAATGAAAGTAGAAGATACAACCAGATCGCCTTGATGTCACAAGCTTCCTTTCAGTGGTCCTTGGTTCCAACATACACACTTTCTCTACACTTGCATGAAGAAGATCCTGTACAACTTGATAGACAAATAAATTCTTCAAGCTTAAATCCAAACAGGGTTCTTCACACAATTCTTTCATCAATTCTCCATTCAATCTTGCTTAACCTCTTCCTTGAGAATCCCTTCATTATATAGGAGAAGGAGAGATGGTTAAAGGGATGAGGATGATCCCACTAAATCTGAGAACTCAGTAGGATGCCAACCATGCGAATTCCAACTCATTTTCTAGAAGATACTCTTCTAGAACCTTCGTAACTTCCTCTTCCTTTCAATCTTCAAAACAAGTTCGAACCCTACCTATAGAGCATACTGCGAGCACCTCGCAGGCTAGGTATAGGGTTGCTTGCGAGAATCAAGCCTCTCTCACCCTACAACATAGTCAACCTGCGAACTCATATTAAAAATATGTTTTGTGGAAGAAGACAACAGTCACTTTTCTCAGGCAAAAATTCCTTATGAGAGCCTGAACACATAACTGTAGAGACATCACCAGAGTGACCAAAATAATGTGTAACAGCCATCCAGGGGTATTGTTTTGACTTCCTAAACCCTCAATTGTGATAAGGTTTTGGACCTTCTATAATGTTCTTAGAAAATCCACTATATGGCTAGCCCCATGTGTCTAACTAATGGAGGTTGACATGCCATCCACTTGCACCATGATGATCAATACGGTAGGTCAACTTGCGGGAGGCATAAGTTTCTCATACAAACTCCTATTGACGAATGGTCTGCACTGTTGGAAAGGTATTAATGTGTAGAATATAGGATATTTCTCCATTGTATGGTTTGGACAAAAAAATTAGAGTTTTGTGCCTCAAAATGGCTTTGGAATATTTCATATGGTTTTTTGGACCCAAATTTGGACCAACCATTGAAATGGCCATGCAAGCTAATTCCTCCAGTTTTTCCACCCAAAAAGCACTGAGATAGATGAAAAATAATATAATAATACAATATGGATCATACCTCCCAATTTATGGAGGATTTGGGTCCCAAAAATATTTACTTAAGGAGGTGAGGAATTTTTTCCTCTACCTTCTCCCTAGAGTACCACTTTGCTTTGCCTGGAAGTTGTCCTTTCAACCCAATCTGCCAAAGTTCATGTTGCCCATGTCTTGTAGTTTTGGACCGCTTATACAAAAATATGTCCTCTACCAACTCTACCTGAGCATCTGGTGCTAAGTCCTCTATGGAAGGTAGGACCTCCTCCTCCTCCTAATCCAACATGGAAGGCTCATAGAGTTTGAGATTCTCCAAATTCACTACTAAGTAAATGCGCATGTATGGGGGTAGATTGAGTCTGTAGGTGTTATCTCCCACCTTTTCCAATCCCTCAAAAGGACCATATTTTAGATCCTTGATCTTCTTACCAGGACCCTATAGCCTTTCCTTATTCAGTTGTAACAATACTCTGTCTCCCACTCTAAATGTTCTATGTGTTCTGTGTTGGTCATGTCTAGCCTTGTACTTTTCTTGTAACTTCTTCAATGTCTTTTGTACTTGCAAATGGATCTTCCCGATCTTCTAAAGAAAAATCCATCTCTTAATGCATATTCTATGAGGTCCTCCCTCACTCTTCCCCGATTGACCATATACAACATCTAAGGGTGAAGGTGGAAAATACCCAAAGCAAGTTTCAAAAGGTGACTTACTAGTAGAAGTACATATTGCTATGTTATAAGAGTGTTGTATATAGATCAAATTTTCATCGCATGTATTCAAATGCTTATGATTGTAACCCCTCAAAAGTTGCACCAAAGTCTTGTTGACTACTTCTCTCTACTCATATGTATGTGGATGGAATGTTGTAGACCTCTCCAAATTAGTGTCCATCTTCTCCCACAACGTAGTCCTAAATGCACTGAGAAATATTGTATCCCTATTTGTGATTATACTCCTTGGTATCCCAAAGTTCACCCAAAACTATTCAAAGAACAATTTTGTTGCTTCCTTTTCCTTGATGATCTTTTTACAAGGCATAAGAATGCACATTTTTATGAACCTATCAAATACCATAAATAAATAGTCATGTCCCTTATGTGTGATTGGTAAACCTCCTGTTATCACTCCAGGAAACTCTCCTAGGTTGTAAGTCAGAGATGCTTGGTAACTTAATCTTTTTGGATACTATTTTCTCAAATATAGGTGTGGGTTTGAATCAAGATGAATGTCTTAACTTATGGATTGTATTTTCAAGACAATCTTAACTATATTCATGCAACACAAGGCCTTCAAGAGATATTGTCAGATAGGTTTGTATAACAAAGGGATAAGAAAACTAATCAGTTAACCAGAACATACATAAAACCATATATATATATATATATATATATATATATATATATATATATATATATATATATATATATATATATATATATATATGATGGGTCAACAAACTAGCCAAAGATGCTTGTGATTCTTGCTTAAAAATCAAAAGTAAGATGACAGTTACCATAGGATCATTAAATAGAGACAAAAGAACTAATTCTACTGATAAGCATAGACAAAGATGAAAGAAGGTCTGACAGTAACAAATGAAAGAAGTTTGCAGGCTGATATATTAAAGAAAGTGTCTTTCATACAAAATAGTAGCATATAGAACTCAAAATCAAACCTTTAGTTCATCTTCTACCTTTAGCTTTATAGATTTACAATGTAGTTTTGAGATCCTAAAAGCATGGATCAGATATACTAAAGATAGAAAGTCAAAATTCAGTTTGCAAAAGATATAAAATGATCCTCAAAATGAGTTCAATCCCACATTTCATGGTCTTCATATCTTGTAGAGTCATGGTGCAGTGAAGAATAGCCTTCCAAGGCTGCATGATGACTCTTCCAAGAGATACAATTCGAATTTGTTGAGGTGTGCAAAAACCCTGATTTTCTGCCTTTGTAAAAAGTACCAAAAATGATTGAAACACCTCTTCTTTCCCTTATCCATCAAAAATAGCTACTGGATCTGACTTGACAATTCATCAAATGTCCATTCAAAGAGGTTTCAAACCATTCCAACTCAAAAAATCCCGATCTGGGCAAAAATTCGATCATTCTAGTAGTGACAGGCTTTCGGTGGTTAACCTAGAAGACTCCTAAGTGGATTAACTACCAAAAGCTCTGCTTTCAGTGGTTAATGAATAGTCACCATGTTCACCTAAACCACCAAAACTTCATCTTTGAGAAAACTTCAAAATTTGCAAAAATGATTACCTTGATTCTTTGTTGAATGTTCAAGGACTTTTGGACGAAGCAGCTCTTGTTCGTGCATATCTGCGAACTTCAACTTGCTATGTTGAAGACTCTGGTAAATATACCATGGTTGTAGCTAAGTTGGCTAGAGTTTCCAAACCTATTTTCTTCTATGTTGGCGATTGAGAATCTTTTAATTTCAGCCTCAGAATTCTAAGCTGCCTATACAGCTTCATGTTCTCCCTTATCAACACCTTGTTCCTGTCTTTGATCTTATAATTCTTTTCTTTGAGGCTTTGGTTTATTTTGAAAAGATCTGCATTTCTTTCAGTCAAGTCTGTATTTTCATTTTTAATAACTCTTTCCAAGACTTCCATTTCATAGACTTGTTGCAGGAGTTTATTTATTTTTTGTGCCCTAGATGCTTTAGGCTTACTTGAAGAAGCTTTTGCCAATGGTGTACTGTGTGCCTCTGGGGGAGTTGGTGAAGGTAAGTTGGAACAATCATTTGCAACTTGTCCAGCTTGTACATTACCTTGTGTCTCTTCTAACTCATGTTCTGGCTCTGAATCACTATAGGGTAGGTTTAAAGGGTTACTTCCTTCAGCAGGGTCCTTGGACTGCTCACCCTCAAACTGTAACTTTCTTTTGGTTCTTTTATTTTTAACAGAGGATGATTCTATCAGATCTCTTGGTGGTGAGATACACTTCCATTTTCTATGACTTCTTTTAGGAGTAATGGTCTTCTTAGTGGTAGCTTTTTTACCCTTATCCTGTTGTTGCCAATCAGTCTATAATTCCTTCCAAAAGAGGAAGTAGTTCCAATCTACCTGCCTTTTATTCAATGACTCTTTGAAAATGAGAGTAATGAGTCCTTGATGAGACAATCTACTTGCCACCTTAGTGGTCTTGGCCTTGACCTACCTAGCCATTTTCGTGAGGGCTTTGTGCAAGTAAAATGGTAAATTGATGGGAGATCTCCCTGTGAAGTGATTTAAAAGTTTGAAGTGGTAGAACATGACTTTGTTGTATCTACCTTCATAGGTGATATAGACAAAGATTTCCTTCGGGAGAGATTTCCACTTAGGTTCCAGATAAGACATTGGTATGTCTTTTTTCCATGTAAAATTTTTGTGCAAAGGCTGTAGGTAGGATCTAAATTCGATGTTTGAAGGTATAGTTGATTTGAACCAACAATCGCCTGTTCTGGGAAGACCAATGAACTTAGCTATGGCTACCTCATCAACCACAAACTTCTCCTTTCCCACTGTTGTTGTCCTTCCATCATACGAGCTAGAAAATGTTTCGGACACCTGTTGGTGAAAATCTTCCAGTTTTTCATAATATGTATAGACTCCAGTATGCTTGAAGAACTCAGCCACCTCAGGGTGCACCTCTAGGTACCAAACTCCATCCAATTCAGCCCTTAGAACTGGCCCTACTTTCGGCATTAGTAAATGTTGACTGTACCTATGATCAAGGAAAAACTTTGTGCCAGGGAGACAAAGACTCTATGATTTCAGATGACAGAGAGTATGACTCAGAAAAATAAACGGGACAGGGTGACACAGAGTTTCGATCACAAAGCTCAATCACTACCAAATTTAGGCAACAGACTGACTGAATATATGCAGAAAATTTCGAGTTTCGGTGAGATATACAATTGAATTGAAACAGTATGGGCTTTGAACTACCTGATGACTCGACCTGGCTTGATGGTATGACAATTGGCTTGATAACGATCTGCTGAACTCTAACTGCACTTGGCGATCACCACAAGAAACGAGATTATGATCTCTGGATATGCGTTTGCTTGATGAAATCACGGGCTCAAGACTGTCTCAATGACTCCCGAATAAAAATTGATAATGAATGGAGATCAAATCAGAGATTAATCGAGGTCATAATGGATTTGTGTACTCGTGACTGGAAATGGTGAGGGTCTACATGACTAATCATTTTTGTTAGTCGGGAAACACGCACGAGTTTCTGTATCTTTTCCGAGTCTTAATTTTGAAATGAGAAATGCAGTTAAAAGGACAATAGGATATCAATCTTCAGATAGATACAACAAAAACATGCATACCTTACCACCTCCATGGGATTTCGGCGGTTATGTTTTCATCATTGCACCAATTGACAATTGGCTCGTGCGAAAGCATGGGCTTTTTCATTTTTCCCGTTGAAATCTTTTCGGTAGTTAACTGCGCTTTTTATTTTCCCTCTTAACTACCGAGAACGAAGGATTTCGGTGGTTAATGAGCGCGTTTCAGGCTCGCCTAAACCACCGAAACCCGAGATTTTGTCTTTTTCTTGACCAAACCAAATCAAAAGTTCTTTCTGAGCTTATTTACAGAAAATAGACTCTCTAACCTACCTACCAAAATTTAGAAATAAATTTTGGACCACAACCTATCACCTCAAAAGAAAAATATCCACCAATTTATTTGAGGAGATAACAATGGCTCCTATTGAGGATGAACACCTCCTTGTGAGGTTTCAAGAACCACAGAACCAATTCCTTTCCTGAAAAGAAAACTAAAAACTATCTGCTAGTGTTTCCATTGGGCATGGAGTTATTCTGTAAAAATAAAGACTAAAACTAAAATTACAATGTCCAGGCTTCATAGCCTTAGACAAAATAGAATTTCAAAAATCGCTCATTGACTGGGCCATCGAACGTTTATTCACCTCCCAGATTCTGCAGAATGAATGTGTTGTTGTGTTGTACTTGAGTTGTCATCAAAGGGTCGGTCCACAAAAAATCGAACTTGTTATGTTTGCCTTTATCCTGTCTGAGAGCGTCCCATTTCAGAACCCAGTCACCAACCTAAAAATTATCCACCTTTTCCTTTTTGTCAAAAGTATCTTTGATCTTCTTTTGATGAACCTATGATCTGTCCACTAATTGTTCGTGGGCCTGCTGCAGTTCCACCAAATCAAGCATTCTTCTTACCATATCATTTGACTCAGTTTGCTCTTCCTGAAAGAATCTAGCCACTGGAAAAATCAACTGAACAGGAAAAATGACATCAGTCCCATAGACCAATTTGAATGGAGAGGTTCCTATGGACTTTTTGATAGTTACTCTGTTTGTCCATAGAGCAAATTTTAGTTTAGAATCCCAATTCTTTTTGTTCTCCTCTAACAGTTTTATGATGATTTTGATTAAGCTCTTATTGGATGATTCGGCCAGACCATTACCTTGAGGGTAGTAGGGGGTCGAATGTACCAACTGAATGCCAATTGATTCACACATGTCGACCAATGCCTCTGCTTAGAAAGTTGTTGCATTATCTGTTACCAGCCTTTTGGGATAGCC
>ML777593.1:175697-220606 GCA_009831015.1 Picea engelmannii | reverse complement strand
TGCATGCCTTAAAAATGTGGAGGCATTACCTCCTGGGAAGGAAATTTGTGCTTATGACAGATCACTGTGGATTACGGTATCTATTTGATCAACCTAAGCTTAATGCTAGACAAGCCAGATGGATGGCCCTCCTTAGAAAATTTGATTTTGAAATCAAACACATCAAAGGGAAGGAGAATAGGGTGGCTGATGCCCTTAGCAGAAGCATGAGAATGATTCACCTGGCAGCGGTGAGTACCTGTGAGACAGATGTCAAGAACAAAGTCAAAGAGGCACAAGAAACAGATCCCTTCGTCCGAAATGTGACCCTGTACCTATAGCAAGAACCCACTGGAGAAAAATATGAAGGCTAGCAGACAACTGAAGAAGGCCTACTCACTTACAGAGATAGACTGTACATCCCTAATTGTGACGACATGAAGAGTTTCATCATGGATGAATTACACAAAAGACCCTACACTGGTCACCCATGATACCAGAAAATGATTACTGCCACCCGGAAGCAATTTTATTGGCCGGGATTGAAGAAGGACATAGCCAAATACCTGGTCCAATGCATAGAATGTCAACAGGTTAAAGCAGAACATTGACATCCAGCCGGACTATTACACCCTTTACCCATCTCAGAATGGAAATGGGAAACCATCTCCATGGATTTTATCACTGGATTACCAACTTCAACCAAACAGAATGACGCCATTATGGTAGTGGTGGATAAACTGAGCAAGTCCACTCATTTCATCCCCGTCAAATCAACTTATAAGGCGATAAATATTGCCCAGGTATTCATGAAAGAGGTAATCAAACTGCACGGTATGTCGAAAGAGATAATATCTGACAGAGACACAAAATTCACTTCCAAATTCTGGAAATCACTAATGACGGGTTTAGAGACCAAATTATTGTTTAGTACCGCCTATCACCCTCAAACCGATGGATAGATAGAAAGAGTAAATCAGATATTAGAAGATATGTTAAGGATGCATGTGATGCATCAGCCCAGGAAATGGGAAGACTACCTGCCATTGGTATAATTTTCCTACAACAACGGCTATCAAGCGTCCTTAAAAATGAGTCCATTCGAGGTCCTCTATGGTAGACAGTGTAATACTCCAGTCAGCTGGAGTAATACGGTAAATAGGATTTCTATTGGACCCGATATGTTGAAAGAAATGGAACAACAAGTGACTCAGATAAAACAAAATCTGAAGGTCGCTCAGAACAGACAGAAAAGTTATGCTGATCAAAAGAGAACTCCAAGAGAGTTCCAAACAGGAGATCATGTATATCTCAGAATTAAGCCCGGAAGGAGTTCCTTGAAAATGGGAGCTTGTGCCAAATTGGCACCTCGGTATTGTGGACCCTTTGAGGTCCTAGATAGAGTGGGTCTGTAGCCTATCGGCTAGCACTTCCCCCCACAGTAAAAGCACATAATGTTTTCCATGTTTCATTATTAAAGAAATATGTACATGATGCTAATCATATAATTGACTGGTCTGTGATCCAGGTGGAACCGGAGGGAGAATTTCTACCAGAACCCCAATGCATACTGGACAGAAAGGAAACCCTGCTTCGGAATAGAACCATTGCACAGGTCAAGGTGCAGTGGAAACATTTTGGCCCAGATGAGGCTACATGGGAGATGGAAGATGCCATGAAACTGGCATATCCAATTTTGTTTACTTCTGTGCATGCAATTCATGCTAGTAGATAAGAACATCGAGGACGATGTTCCTTTTAAGGGGGAGGGAATTGTAACACCCTGTTTCCCCCAACTTGTAAATATAACTGGACTGGCCAAGAACTATGACAAACTCATAAATATGAATATGTGATGTAAATGGACCTTGAGGAAGAGGTCAATGAATGTGAATAACACTCTGAATTTATTGCAGGACTGTTGATGAGGGGACGTGCAAAAAAAGACACCACGATGGCGGTGGAAGGCACTTGAAAAGGTGGTGTTAAACTCCACCGAGAATTTAATACCGTATTTGGACTCCACTGGCCCGGAGAACCAAAAGCGGCTCGCTGGCCCTGAAAATTAATGGCTCGCAGACTGGTAGGTGGATGGCTTGATGAGGGATGGGATGGTGAACCACCCATCCGTAGAGTCGTCAGGCCTGATCAGTGCGAGGGAAATCGTGCCACACGCAACCTCGTGAGAGGATAAGGTGTATGACAGAGGCGATTGAGAGGGCAGACGCGAGGGGAACTCTGGCGTTACGCAGAGTGGGTGATAGCAGAGAGGAAGGATTGCAACCTTCGCTCCTGTTCACTGGCAGACAGAGAGACACAGTCTTAGAACATCGTGGTCTCAGCTCGGGGGTGGCTAGTGGTAAATCCTTTGGGATTCACTGAGCCTACGGTTGGGTGGAAATGAGCACCCTTCTCAGCAGTTGCACCCATTTCTGAAGTCACTTCTGATAAGTGTTTTGTTTACATATTTCCTCTTGAATTTCATAGAATGATACATAATTGTATATGCTCATAGACCTGTGAAATTGTGAACAATTTCAGTGTGAGAATGTCTGTGCAGTGTTTTGATAAGAATTTATAGACATATACTTATAACAGAGGATGCCATGCATGATTTAAGGTGATAAATGAATCTAATTATAGGTTGAATTAAGTTAGGCCTCCAACCCGTTCTCGGGAAGTTATTTCCCTTCACCCATCTCCCGGAAAGCCTCGGAATAGATCTCTTGGAGAGATTTCCTCCTTGGAAAGGTTTACCCAGGACCTAGAATAGGAACTTGAAGGTGCAAGTATTAATAACCTTGTACGAGGATGAATGGACCTCTTAAAAACCCAAGATGGTAGCTTAAGGGAGGAATATTGAATCGACAGATGAGGATTCGTCGGGGAATCCACAGTTTGCCCACGACTGTTAGATTAGCAGGAGAAGGTAGGATTTTAAAGGCCTTACCACCTGATTTTCCTATGCCTTCATGGGTAGGGAAGAGTCTAGGGACCGTAGATCCCCATGTTCCCTGAGAACATCCGGACCGTTGATTTCCCCGTCCATAAAGTTGTGGAAGAGTACACAAAGCGGCATCAAAACCGTTAGATCTGAGCAGAGATCCCGACAGTCGTCGGATCTGCGGAAGTTACGCAGAGGGTAAGTCCTCGTGGGTAGGAGGAGGAATCGATGGTCAGGATTCACAAAGGAAGATTGCGAAATCCCGTCAGCCGTTAGATCTCGAGAAAGTTGCGCAGAGTTTAAGTCCTAGTATGCAAACGAGGAGTCCCGGAAGAGTCATCGGGATATCAGAGTCATCAGGATTTGAAGGTCAAGAGAATCGAGACCTTGTAGGTCACGAAATCTCGAGAAAGGATCCTATCCGTTGATCTCGGCAGGACACGCGTCAGACATCAGGACAGGAGTCGGGATTTAACCCATCAAGATTCTAGGAGTGAAGAGATCGTTGCATCAGGAATCGCGATACGCGAATTCCCGACAAGGATCTGGACCGTTTGTTGGCAGAGGACACGTGGCGGAGATCAAGTTCCATCAGCGTTTGGCGCATCAAGAAATCAACATTTCCAGGGACAAGAGGACGGGGAAGTCCCAGGTGAAAAACCTCAACATAATCTGAGCCATCCATTCAGAGGGACAGGTGTCGAAGATCTGATGAGAGTCGAAAAATCGGGGAATCGGCATTCCTAAGTTCGAAGAAACCAGGACATCGAAAGTCCCGAAACCCCAAGAGTTAATCGAGACCACCCAATTGAGAAGGACGCGTGGCAATCATCAACGCCCTTGGAAAAAAAACCTGATGAAAGGATATGACTGCGGCCATATAGAGGGAGGTTGTATAGACCAAAAGGTTTAGTCCAGGGGACTAGCTGAAGCTGACATCATATTGGGATATCGGGGATTCCGAGGACCAAATGCTTACGTATTTCAATGTTGTGATATTTGAAACCCCGATGGACGGGAGAGATTCTTTCGGAGGATCTCTGAGTCTGTCCTGACCATTAGATGTGGGTACAAGACGTCAACTTAAGCCAGGACGTGAATAAGCGATAGGATAAGCGACAAGTAGATCTGGACGGCCAGAGTTCAATCGCCCAGATCTACGACTGAGGCTCCATTCCAGAGGCCCCTTATTGTTCTTCCTTTAGCGGTAGGGGGGGGGTCCAGAATTGGGCGCGCAACTATCAAACGGTCGAGATTTACTCAGTACGATCAACGGTTTCCCAGTGGATTCCGGACCCCCCTTGCCATTCTACCTTTAATGGGGGGGGGTCTGGAATAGTGTGGCGTGTGAAGTGGGGCCCCTCCCTGTCATGATGACCCTCGTGTCGCATTCCCCTTTTCGCCACTTGTATTATACCTAAACGCGCAACGGGGCTTGTTCTCATTGGCGGTTCGTTACCCCTGTAGAGGACTGTTCCTATTCGACATTTGCTAACCTGGTAGGAACTCGTCCCCATTGGTCAGGCGTGTAGATATCACTGTAGCGCTGAAGCGTGAAATACCAGAGATGCTATGATCGAATTGAGCCGTGAACATGTCCCCCCAATCATAGGGGAATGGAGTAAGGGAGAGATAGAGCCAACTTACGTTGGGCCTCCTTGGTTATTTAGGAGTTCGAATCCGATAGAGGACCAGAAAAATTTGATTTAGTTAGTGGGTGTGTTACATAGGCCCTATAGTTACTGTTGGCTTTTCATCTTGTAAGTTTACAAAATCAGCAAATGAAGAGGTCTTCGGTTCAATGGACTTCAGGATGGCAGACTTGAAGATATCATTCTTCATGAGTTCAGTTAATGGCATAGGTATCTTTACTTTCTGAATTTTTGATTCGAAATTAAAAGAAAAATATGATTTATTAGAAGCTTTTAACTCATTGGAAGGAGCTTTGAGAATGGCTTGCTCCTTGGCTAGGGGTTGTGATTGCTTCTGTTGTTGTTTTGCAGGAGTGGAGGTTTGTTTTACGGGAGCAACGAGCTACTTGGTAGAAACTTATTTCTTCTTCACAAGAGTAGCGAGCAATGGTTTAGGGGCAGCATTTTTGGATCTTAAATTATAACCTTTCTGATCATCTGTCAAGTAGACAGATTCTTCAATACTTGCCTCATGAATTTGTTGGTCCACCATGGCTTCTTCTAATCTACTTGTGTCAAAAAGGAGGAATCATTTTCGTCACCAAAACAATTTATCTCATCTTCTTCTTCAACTTCATCATGAGATGGCTACTGTTCTTCTTCTAACATTGCATTTTGGAAAGGGGGTCTGATTCTCTTATCATTAGCTACATTCTTGTCTCTCTAAAAGATCTGGACTTGTTGATTTTTCCTTCTGTAAGGGAAAGCATTCGAATTTCTAAGGACAAAAGAATTTGGCTCTTTTGTCCTTGCTGGTTGTTGATTATGGATCTTCAATTTTGACATTTCATATGTCAAGTTGTCCAACATCTTGGCCATCTTTTCCGTTTTACTATTAGAAGAAGAAGGGGGATCAACTGCAGACTTATTTCTCTCAACCTTTCCTTTGAGCTTCTGAGATGCCATAATATTTGATTCAACTTCGAGGGCAACATCTTGCATTAAAGAAAGTGTGGTTGATCTTCTTTCTCTGAGGATTAGACAAAAATCTGGATCAAAAGCAATAGAGAATGTGATCTTTGTCGATGCATCACTTGGTTTGATCTCTGCAGGGATCTTGCCAAACATTCTATTAAATCTTTTGATGAAGTCTGAGACCGACTCTCCATCTTCTCTTCTTAAGTTTCCAAACTCAAAAATGTAATATAGTAGATCTCTTCTTTCTCCCTAGTGTTTTAAGAATACCTCATCTAGTTGTTCAATACCTGCTCTTTGAACCACTTCTGGGCTTGGCCATCCAAACTCTACACAAAAACTCTGGTCCACACATCTTCTTCTAAAATGTTAATATTTTCAACATAAGCATAAAAAGCCTCTATATGTTCTTTAGCAGTATAATCCCCAGCTACGGTAAACTTTGGCATATATTTCTGATAATCTCCAGTTGGCATGGCAGATAAGGGATTGGACAAGACAAGTGGAGCATACATATTTGCTAGAATATGTTCCATCTTGGTTAAAGGGACAGCCATGGCAGTCTTGGGGGTTGATACAGAAGAAGAATTTTTAGGAGATGAAGATTGAGATGGGATGGCTGAGTTTAAATAAAATGGTTGTCTCACTTCACTTTGAGAAAAAATTTCAGAGATGGGTGAAAAATAGGAGGCCTTGTAAAACTGACCGAGCAATAAGGCTAAGCTTTATTCTCCCTTAGAGGACAGATCATGTAAAATATATTCAATAACATGCAGATTAGTATGAGTGTAGAAAACACCCTTTGTAGGCTTGGTGGGTGAGAAATTCAAAGAAGATGAAGAAGAGGTTTCTTTTTGCTGAGGGGACCCTGTAATTACCTCTTTACGGTTGGATCAAATATCATGCTAAAAAACAGAGTCAGTAATATTAGAGGAAAGTAAAGGTTCCTCTACCTTCAATATTTCAGATAAACTTACAATCTCCTGAGAACTATGAGTTTTAGTAGCAAGGGATTCAACTAGAGGCCTTTTAGATATGAAAGAAGATGTGTCGGTTTGAATACTTGGATTTGATGTCTTTGCAGATCCGGAAGCCTGTCTTTGTAAATCTTTTCCCTTACTGATGATCTTCTCAGGGTTAGGAATTGGTGCTGCCAGTGGGCCTTCTTGGTTCGCCCTGGTGTGAGCTCTTTTCGGAGCCACTTCATTTCAATGTATTCGCCAGATAGATGGTTACAACCCAAATGATGTCCAGGCTTTGTCTATCATCAAAGCTGGATCTATGTCGTCTCCCAAGGAAGCTGAGCTTCGATCTCCTCTCCCCGGAAACAACACCAATTTTTTATTACTCCATGATGTAGGAGCATCGCCAACACATCAAGTGAGCCAGCGCGGAAGTGAAGGACACCTGGACAAGCGCCAACACAAAATTTGAAAACACCTTGAAGTTGTTGTGCGTTCTTAAATGTGTCAATTTAATGAAGTGCACTTGTATATTGTAAATGGACCTTGAGCGGATTGCTCTCGTCCTTAGTAGGTAGATGATTTAAGATAGTTAATGTAAAGTAGATAAAATTCAATTCTAGATTTGATAGCTTTAGAGCGCAAGAGGGAAACGGGATATAGACACCCTCATTGTGCATTGTAATATTATTCTAGAGAAGACCATAGAGCAAGCAAAGAGCTGTGTAAGAACACCCATGTACAGATATTTGAATTAATAGAAGAAATTTTTGATTCAAATTCATGGTTTGTGTTGTTCTTTGTGTATTGATGTTGATATGCTCATGAATGTTTGCTTCCTTGTTATACATTTACTTTTATATGTTGTGTATAGGATTTCATGGTTGAGTTTGAAGTCTGAGAGGAGGAAGGAATGAGTTTCAATTGTTTCTCTATTTGAGCCAGAGAATTCCTGCAAGGAGTGCAGTCGAAGTGTCCGCAAGGAGTGCGTTGACAGAGGGTTCAGGTAGAGATAGATTTTGTTCTCATTCATCCCAAAAGTGCAGTTGAGCACAGGAGCCATGCAAGGAGTGTGTGCAAGATTTTTTCTGGAGGACTTGAAGGTCATGGGAAAAGCTCAGGAAGGATAGAGTCTTCGAATTTGCTAAAGGAAAGCACAAGGAATTTGTGCCGTGAAGTGTTTAAACAAGTGTCGCAAGGAGTGCGCAGGAGGACAAGTCTTCATGGAGGAGTACTTGATTCATGTTGCAGGTTTCATCGGGAAAGATAGATGAACGATATTATCCGAGGAGAATTCACGACATTCCGTGGGGCATCGGATCTCACACAGGTGCAAGGAAGTTACAGCGCAAGTGAGGAAAGATTCGAAGCTCAGGAGGAGCAGAGCCGTTGATCCAAGCCACAAGGGTCGTCGGATCTACTTGTGGATCGACATATCGAGGTTTCGTGGATTGAAACTCCAAAATATTGTAACGGGAGTCGCGATATTGCGATACGTGATATCCCAACGGCAAGTGGAATTGTGTGGGGACACGGGAGTTGGTGACGTGGACAGGTGGTACGCTTCATCGAGGTTTCGCAGTGAGAAGTCCCGAACATTGGACATCAGGATTCGCGATCCCGCGAAGTTCGAAATCCCGACAGAGGTGACGGGATGTTGAAGGCCAAACTCGCGCGTGTGTCAGAGTTTCGACGCATCGAGACTCGGGAGCCGGAGAATCGAGTTGCTTGACACCGCGAGTGTTGAAATCGTGATAGGAGAAGTCTCAACAGGAAAAGGAAGGGTTATCATTGACTCGTATCGGGTCTCGGGGATCCAAGGGGTGCAAAGTTCGACCATTGACCTCACGAAGTCGCGAAGTCCGATCCTACAAGTGCAAAGAGGGGATCGCATGGAGATTTCTGTGGGTGAATATTTCCCGATAGGGAAATAGAAGGACCGGTTAGTGTTCTTCGGGCCGAGAGAGAGAGAAGATCTTGTGTGCGCGTGGACCTTCCGACCTACGGGTGGTGAAGGGACTGCGTTGCTTTTAGTTTGGTATCAGAGCCCGGATAGATTCTTTGCTTTCTGTAGCAGAGGAGGAGAATTCACCATGCCGCCAAGAAGAGATAAAAAGTCACTCGATCCAGAGGATAGGGAGGTACAGAGAAGAAGGGGCAGGCAGATGGCAGAACCAACCATGGAGAGACAGATGCATGATCTCTGAGCAAGACTCGAATATATGGAGACAGTGCAAAGACGCATAGCTGGTGCAGGGGATCTGAGCGATTTCGAAAGCGAGATAGAGGTTGAACATGAAGAGGAGGTTGCAGCCGAAGATGCATCAAACGAGTGTTTGATCAAAGCTATTGCCAGGATGGGTGCAAGAGCAAAGATGGACATTCCAGTTTACGAGGGAAACTTGGATGCAGAGGAGATTCTAGATTGGATTAGAGCTCTGGATACTTACTTCGACTATGAGGATGTCGAAGAAGATAAGAAAGTCAAGCACGTTGTCACACGATTGAAGGGACATGTAGCATTGTGGTGGGATGAACTACAAGCTGACAGACGCTGCAAGGGCAAGCAGAAGATCAAGAGCTGGGATCGGATGATCACGAAGATGAAGGTGAAATTCATCCTCAGAGACTATCAAATTACTCTGTTCAGGAGAATGCAAAACCTGAGATAGAAGATGATGACAGTGAAAGAATACACTGAGGAATTCTACAGACTGAACATCAGGGCAGGTCATCGGGAGAGCGATGATGAAAAAGTTGTCAGGTATATGAATGGCCTGAGATATGATATCCAGGATGAGATGAGCATGGTAACCATCTGAACGATGGAAGATGCTTACCAGATGGCTCTGAAAGCTGAGGAGAAGCTAAGTCGAAAACAGAGTCAGGGGGGCCGAGGCAGAAGTCAACCCAGAGGCAAAGCAGTTGCCCGGGATAAATATCAGAAGCCCAAGGAGGAATGGAAGAAACCTTAGACTTGCACAGAGAGAGGTGGAAGTTCACAGCGTGGGCAATATGCTGAACAGAAAGGGCAGCATAATGAGCAAAGAGGAGATTATGTTGACAATAACACTTTTCCTCGTACTAGAGGTAGAGGAAGAGGAAGAGGTGGAGTAATCACATGCTTCACATGCGGAAAGAACAGGCACAAGTCTTACGAGTGTCTAGAGAAAAAGAAGGACATTGGATAAGCTCACATCACCGAGGCACGGAGGCGGGATGTTGAGGCTGAAGACGTTGAAGGCGGAAGATCGCTGATGATGCAAAAATTCCTTTTGACACCTGAGAAGGAGGTGGAGAGTTCAGTCCAAAGGACCAGAATTTTTAGGACTGCTTGCAAGACCAAGGATAGGGTATGCAAGGTCATCGTAGATAGTGGTAGCATGGATAATCTCGTATCTACGGAGATGGTATAGAATATGGAGCTAGAGACGACTGATCATCCAAGCCCATACAGGGTTTCGTGGCTACAGAAAGGACACCAGGTAACTGTTACTAAACAATTCTTGGTTGAATTCAAGATAGGTGGATATAATGATAAGATCTTATGTGATGTCATTCATATGGGTGTTTGTCATCTATTGCTAGGTAGACCATGGCAATATGGCAGGAATGTGGTTCATGATGGGTGAATGAACACATACACCCTGGAGAAGAATGGGAGGACGCACATGTTACTTTCGATAAAGGATAAAGAGATGAAGCTGGAGGTAAGCAACGCCGTACTTCTCATGAGTGGGAAGGAACTTCTTACAGAGGTTAAGAAGAAGGAGGATCCACAGTTCTTTGTGGTCAGAAAACCAAGGATTGTTCTGACTAGCACAAGAGTGGATGATTTACCAGAGGAGATTCAGGAACTGCTGGAAGAGTTCGCTGACATCATAGTAGATGAATTACCTCATTCGTTGCTGCCGATCAGGAGTGTGAGTCATCATATTGATCTCATACCAGGAGCCAGTTTACCAAACAAAGTCGCGTACAGATTGATGCCGCAAGAGAATGAAGAAGTTAAAAGGTAGGTCCAGGAGTTCTTGGACAAAGGTTTGGTCAGAGAAAGCTTGAGTCCATGTGTTGTTCCAACAATACTCAGTCCGAAAAAAGATGGAGGCTGGAGGATGTGTACTGACTCGAGGGCTATTAATAAGATAACCATCAGGTACATATTTCCATTGTCGAGGATGGATGATTTGATGGATTGCTTAAGTGGAGCAAAGTACTTTTCAAAGATTGATTTGAAAAGCAGATATCACCAGATTCGTATGAGAGAAGGTGATGAGTGGAAGACAGCATTTAAAACAAACGAGGGGTTGTATGAATTTCTTTTTATGCCGTTTGGCTTAACAAATGCGCCAAGTACCTTCATGAGGTTGATAAACGAAGTCCTGAGGGAGTTCATCGGGAAATTTGTCATTGTGTATTTGGATGACATACTGGTTTACAGTAAGACAACAACAGAGAATCTGAAGCATTTGGCTACAGTGATGCAGAGGTTACAGCAGGAGAAGTTGTTGATTAACATGAAGAAATCCTCATTCATGAAGACAGAAATCATTTACTTGGGATTTGTTATTTCAGCAAATGAGTTGAGGATGGATCCAGATAAGGTGGAAGTGATCAAGAATTGGCCATCACCGAAGAATATATTTGAGGTGAGAAGTTTTCACGGATTGGCTAGTTTCTACCAAAATTTCATCAAGAATTTCAGTGGAATTAGCGCAGCGATGATGGATACAGTGAAGAAGCGGCATAAATCTTTTCATTGGATAGTAGAGGCTGAGAAGAGTTTTAACCTGCTGAAGAAGAAGATTGCGGAACAACCAGTTTTGGTGTTGCCGGATTTCCTGAAGACATTTCAGGTGAAATGTGATGCAAGCATATTTGTAATCGGGGCAATCTTGAGTCAAGAAGACAGGCCGATAGCATATTTCAACGAGAAGTTGAATGAGGCAAAATTGAAGTACTCCACATATGATAAGGAGTTTTATGCTATCATATAGGCATTGAAGAAATGGAGGCATTACTTGATCCTGAAAGAGTTTGTCTTGTACAGTGACAATCATGCATTGCAGTTTGTGAGTCAACAGGAGAAGTTGAATCAGAAACATGTTAAATGGGTTGAGTATATGCAGAATTTCACATTTGTGATTAAACATATTTCTGGTACTGCTAACAAAGTTGATGATGCTTTGAGCAGGAAGTGTTTGCTATTGCAGGAGTTCCGAGTCAAGATGTTAGTTTTTTAGGATCTCAGGGACATGTACGTAGATGATCCGGATTTTGGAGAGGCGTATGAAGCAGCTGAGAATCTAGTTCTTAGAGATAGGAGCCAATGGATAGATTATATGATCCAGGAAGGATTATTGTTCAGAGGCAATCAACTATGTATTCTGAAATGCTCCATGAGGGAGAATTTGTTGAAGGAGAAACACAGTGGAGGATTGGCAGGACACTTTGGCCATGACAAAACATTCGCAAAATTGAGTGAGTCATATTTTTGGCCAGGTATGCGAACAGATGTCAAGATATTTGTTGACAAATGTAGAATTTGCCAACATTCGAAGGGAAGGAAGTAGAATGCAGGATTCTATCAACCATTGCCCATACTAGAGAGGCCATGGGATGCGATAAGCATGTATTTTGTATTAGGGTTGCCAAGAACACAAAGAGGTGTTGATTCAATCTTTGTGGTGGTGGATAGATTTTCCAAGATGGCACACTTCATTCCATGTCAGAAGACTAGTGACACGACTCATATCGCAAACCTGTTTTTCAAGGAGGTCATTCGACTTCATGGTTTGCCAAGAAGTATAGTTTCTGATCGAGATACGAAATTCATAGGGCATTTTTGGAGGACCTTATGGAAGAAGCTGGGAACTAACCTGTTGTTTAGGACCTCAGACGGATGGACAGACAGAGGTGGTCAACAAAAGTCTGGGAGACTTGCTGAGAAGCTTGGTGAAAGAGCACTGCAACAGTTGGGACCACATATTTCCACAGGCAGAGTTTGCGTATAATGACTCAGTGAATCGGAGCATAGGCCAGAGTCCATTTCAGATTGTCTATGGCATGCAGCCGAGAGGAGTTTCTGAACTGAGACATTCAGAACGGACTGCGACTAGCAGCACTAGTGTAGAGGAATTCGCAGAAGCGATGAAAAAACTTCACAGCCAGGTGAAGGAGCGACTGTTGAAATCAAGTCAGAAGTATAAGCACAGATCCGATCAGCATAGAAGACAACTTCAGTTTGAGGTTGGTGATCTAGTTCTGGCACATTTGAGAAAATAAAGGTTACCAAGGGGAACATATAACAAGCTAAAGATGAAGAAAATCGGGCCATGTAAGGTCTTGAGGAAATTTGGGGACAATGCTTATGATATTGAATCACCCGATGGGATCGGAATATATCTGATATTCAATATCTTGGATTTATACCCGTATAAGGTTGGAGAAGAAGAGACTGGAGATGAACAGTCAGTGATCCAGTGGACGAAACAGATTCAAATTGCAGATAAGCCACAGATGGAATGCATACTGGACAAGAGACTGAGTAAGAGGACCAGGAGAAAGCAATACTTTGAGTATCTGGTCAAGTGGAAGAATCATCTAGTTGAAGATGCCAGCTGGGAGACTGAAGCAGAAATATAGAAGCATGGACAGAACATGCAGGAGCTCATGGATAGGAGCCCATGAAAGTTTTTTTTTTTTTTTTAGCGAGGGAGTATGATGCAGGAGCATCACCAACACATCAAGCGAGCCAGTGCAGAAGTGAAGGATAGCTGGACAAGCGCTAGCACAAAATTTGAAAACACCTTGAAGTTGTTGTGCGTTCTTAAATGTGTCAATTTAATGAAGCACACTTGTATATTGTAAATGGACCTTGAGAGGATTGCTCTTGTCCTTAGTAGGTAGACGACATTTAAGATAGTTAATGTAAAGTAGATAGAATTCAATTCTAGATTTGATAGCTTTAGAGCGCAAGAGGGAAATGAGATATAGACACCCTCATTGTGCATTGTAATATTATTCTGGAGAAGGAAGAGCATAGAGCAAGCAGAGAGCTGCGTAAGAACACCCATGTATAGATATTTGAATTAATAGAAGAAATCTTTGATTCAAATTCATGGTTTGTGTTGTTCTCTGTGTATTGATGTTGATATGCTCATGAATGTTTTCTTCCTTGTTATACATTTACTTTTATATGTTGTGTATACGATTTCATGGTTGAGTTTGAAGTCTGAGAGGAGGAAGGAATGAGTTTCAATTGTTTCTCTATTTGAGCCAGAGAATTCCTGCAAGGAGTGCAGTCGAAGTGTCCGCAAGGAGTGCATTGACATAGGGTTTAGGTAGAGATAGATTTTGTTCTCATTCATCCCAAAAGTGCAGTTGAGCACAGGAGCCGTGCAAGGTGTGCATGCAAGAGTTTTCCTAGAGGACTTGAAGGTCATGGGAAAATCTCAGGAAGGATAGAGTCTTCGAATTTGCTAAAGGAAAGCACAGGGAATTTGTGTTGTGAAGTGTTTAAACAAGCGTCGCAAGGAGTGCGCAGGAGGACAAGACTTCGTAGAGGAGTACTTGATTCATTTCACAGGTTTCATTGGGAAAGATAGACGGTCGGTATTCTCTGAGGAGAATTTGTGACATTCTGTGGGACATCGGATCTCACACAGGTGCAAGGAAGTTAGGGCGCAAGTGAGGAAAGATTCAAAGCTCAGGAGGAGCAGATTCGTTGATCCAAGCCACAAGGGTTGTCGGATCTACTCGTGGATCGGCATATCGGGGTTTCGTGGATTGAAACTCCAAAATATTGTAACGGGAGTCGCGATATTGCAATACGCGATATCCCGACGGCAAGTGGAATCGTGTGGGGCCACGGGAGTTAGTGATGTGGATAGGTGGTACGCTTCATTGGGGTTTCGCAGTGAGAAGTCCTGAACATTGGACATCAGGATTCGCAATCCCGCGAAGTTCGAAATCCTGACAGAGGTGACGGGACATTGAAGGCCAAACTCACGCGTGTGTCAGAGTTTCGACGCATCGAGACTCGGGAGCCAGAGAATCAAGTTGCTCAACATCGCGAGTGTCGAACTCGCGATAGGAGAATTCCCGACAGGAAAAGGAAGGGTTAGCATTGATTCGTATCGGGTCTCGGGGATCTGAGGGTGCAAAGTTCGACCATTGACCTCGTGAAGTCGTGAAGTCCGATCCTCCGAGTGAAAAGAGGGGATCGCATAGAGATTTTTGTGGGTGAAGATTTCCCGATAGGGAAATAGAAGGACCGGTTAGTGTTCTTCGGGCCGAGAGAGAGAGAAGATCTTGTGTGCACGTGGACCTTCCGACCTGCGGGTGGTGAAGGGACTGCGTTTCTTTCACTCTAGGAAACTCTCCTAGGCTGTAAGTCAGAGATGCCTGGTAACTTAATCTTTTTGGAAACTATTTTCTCAAATATAGGTGTGGGTTTGGATCAAGATGAATGTCTTAACCTATGGATTGTATTTTCAAGATAGTCTTAGCTATATTCATGCAACACAAGGCCTTCAAGAGCTATTGTTAGATAGGTTTGTATAACAAAGGGATAAGAAAACTAATCAGTTAACCAGAACATACATAAAACCATATATATGATGGGTCAACAAACTAGCCAAAGATGCTTATGATTCTTGCTTAACAATCAAAAGTAAGATGACAGATACCATAGGATCATTAAATAGAGACAAAAGAACTAATTCCACTCATAAGCATAGACAAAGATGAAAGAAGGTCTGACAGTAACAAATGAAAGAAGCTTGCAGGCTGATATATTAAAGAAAGTGTCTTTCATATAAAACAGTAGCATATAGAACTCAAAATCGAACCTTTAGTTCATATTCTACCTTTAGCTTTATAGATTTACAATGTAGTTTTGAGATCCTAAAAGCATGGATCAGATATACTAAAGATAGAAAGTCAAAATTCAGTTTGCAAAATATATGTGATGATCCTCAAAATGAGGTCAATCCCACATTTCATGGTCTTCATATCTTGTAGAGTCATGGTGCAGTAAAGAATAGCCTTCCAAGGCTGAGTGATGACTCTTCCAAGAGATACAATTTGAATTTGTTGAGGTGTGCAAAAACCCTGATTTTTTGCCTTTGTAAAAGGTACCAAAAATGATTGAAACACCTCTTCTTTCCCTTATCCATCAAAAATAGCTATTGGATCTGACTTGACAATTCATCAAATGTCCATTCGAAGAGGTTTCAAACCATTCCAACTCAAAAAATCCCGATCTGGGCAAAAATTCAGTCATTCTGGCAGTGACAAGCTTTCGGTGGTTAACCTAGAAGACTCCTGAGTGCATTAACTACTGAAAGCTTTGCTTTCGGTGGTTAATGAACAATCGCTCTGTTCGCCTAAACCACCGAAACTTCAACTTTGAGAAAACTTCAAAATTTGCAAAAATGATTACCTTGATTCTTTGTTGAATGTTCAAGGTCTTTTGGACGATGCATCTCTTGTTCGTGCAGATCTGGGAACTTCAACTTGCTATGTGGAAGACTTCGGTAAATCTACCATGGTTGTAGCTAAGTTGGCTAGAGTTTCCAAACCTATTTGCTTCTGTGTTGGCAATTGAGAATCTTTTAATTTCAGCCTCAGAATTCTAAGCTGCCTATACAACTTCATGTTCTCCCTTATCAACATCCTGTTCCTGTCTTTGATCTTATCATGCTTTTCTTTGAGGATTTGGTTTAATTTTAAAAGCTTTGCATTTCTTTCAGTCAAGTCTGTATTTTCCTTTTTAATAACTCTTTCCAAGACTTCCATTTCATAGACTTGTTGCAGGAGTTTATTGATTTTATGTGCCCTAGACGCTTTAGGCTTACTTGAAGAAGCTTTTGCCAATGGTGGACTGTGTGCCTCTGGGGGAGTTGGTGAAGGTAAGTTGGAACAATCGTCTACAACTTGTCCAGCCTGTACATTACCTTGTGTCTCTGCTAACTCCTGTTCTGGCTTTGAATCACTATAGGGTAGGTTTAAAGGGTTACTTCCTTCAACAGGGTCCTTGGACTGCTCACCCTCAAACTGTAACTTTCTTTTGGTTCTTTTCTTTTTAACAGAGGATGATTCTATCGGATCTCTTGGTGGTGAGATACCCTTCCGTTTTCTATGACTGCTTTTAGGAGTAATGATCTTCTTAGTGGCAGCTTTTTTACCCTTCTCCTGTTGTTGCCAATTAGTCTGGAATTCATTCCAAAAGAAGAAGTAGTTCCAATCTACCTACCTTTTCTTCAATGACTCTTTAACAATGAGAGTAATGAGTCCTTGATGAGACAATCTACTTTCCACCTTAGTGGGCTTGGCCTTGACCTGCCTAGCCATTTTTGTGAGGGCTTTGTGCAAGTAAAATGGTAAATTGACGGGAGATCTCCCTTTGAAGTGATTTAAAAGTTTGAAGTGTTAGAACATGACTCTATTGTATCTACCTTCACAGGTGATATAGACAAAGATTGCCTTCGGGAGAGATTTCCACTTAAGTTCCAGATAAGACACTGGTATGTCTTTTTTCCATGTAAGATATTTGTGCAGAGGCTGTAGGTAGGATCTAAATTCGATGTTTGAAGGTATAGTTGATTTGAACCAACAATCGCTTGTTCTGGGAAGACCAGTGAACTCAGCTATGGCTACCTCCTCAACCACAAACTGCTCATTTCCCACTATTGTTGTCCTTCCATCATACGAGCTAGCAAAGGTTTTGGACACCTATTGGTGAAAATCTGCCAGTTTTTCACAATACGTATAGACTCCAATTTACTTGAAGAACTCAACCACCTCAAGGTGCGCCTCCATGTAGCAAACTCCATCCAATTCAGCCCTTAGAACTGGCCCTGCTTTTGGCATTAGTAAATGCTGACTGTACCTGTGATCAAGGAAAAACTGCGTGCCAGGGAGACAAAGACTCTATGATTTCAGATGACAGAGAGTATGACTCATAGAAAAATAAACGGGATGGGGTGACACAGAGTTCCAATCATAAAGCTCAATCACTACCGAATTTAGGAAACAGACTGACTGAAAATACGCAGAAAATTTCAAGTTTCGGTGAGATATACAATTGAATTGAAACAGTATGGTCTTTGAACTACCTAATGACTCGACCTGGATTGATGGTATGACAATTGGCTTGATAACGATCTGCTGAACTCTAACTGCACTCGGCGATCACCACAAGAAACGGGATTATGATCTCTGGATATGCGTTTGCTTGATGAAATCATGGGCTCAAGACTGTCTCAATGACTTCCGAATTCGAATTGATAATGAATGGAGATCAAATCAGAGATTAATCGGGGTCATAATGGATTTGTGTACTCATGACTGGAAATGGTGAGGGGCTACATGACTAATCATTTCTGTTAGTCGGGAAACACGCATGAGTTTCTGTATCTTTGCCGAGTCTTAATTTTGAAATGACAAATGCAATTAAAAGGACAACGGGATATCAATCTTCAAATAGATACAACAAGAACATGCATACCTTACCACGTCCATGGGCTTTCGATGGTTATGTTTTCATCATTGCGCCAATTGACAACTGGCTCGTGCGAAAGCACGGGCTTTTTCATTTTTCCCGTTGAAATCTTTTCGGTAGTTAACCGCTCTTTTTCTTTTCCCTCTTAACTACCGAGAACGAAGGCTTTTAGTGGTTAATGAGCGTGTTTCAGGCTCGCCTAAACCACCGAAACCTGAGATTCTGTCTTTTGCTTGACCAAACCAAATCAAAAGTTCTTTCTGAGCTTATTTACAGAAAATAGACTCTCTAACCTACCTACAAAAATTTAGAAATAAATTTTGGACCACAACCTATCACCTCAAAAGAAAAATCTCCACCAATTTATTTGAGGAGATAACACCTCCCACAAAATCCATGGAAATACTTTCCCAAGGTCGATCGGGTACAAGTAACGGATGGTATAGAACTTGCTTCTTGTTACTAGGCTTGTTGGTACAACAAAGCATATATTCTCTAATATATCATGCTACTTTTTCTTTCATCCTGGGCCAATACACATACCTTTGTAAATTGACAACTATCTTCCCAACACCAAAATGTCATGCAACCTTGGAGGTGTGAGCCTCTCTACTAAGCTGCAGTCATTTACCTTTAGGGACATAGAGCTTGTCAAGATTGTAGAGTAAACCATTCTGGAAATGATAGTCATCCTTACCATCACCTTATTCTATATGAATTTGGCCTTGTAGCTACTGAAACATCTCCTTGAAGTCCTCATCTTCTATGCATGCCTCTATGTATGTGTCATGGATAAAAGGGTCCATGTGCATCATAGTTCCCAAAGTTGTAATCTTGGATGTGGGTGCTCATGAAAGCATGTATGCCAACTTATTTGTGATACCCTTGTCACACTTGATGAATAGATGAAATTGTTGTAAAAACCCCATCCACTTGTAATGCATGGTTTGTTGTAGCTTACTCTAGGCCTGCAAATACTGTAGTGGTTGGTGATCTGTGTGGATGATGGTCTCCTTTCCCATCAAATAATGCTTCCACTTTTTGACAGCTTGTACCAAGGCATAAAGATCCTTGTCATAGGTAGGGTAGTTAAGAGTTTCCCCATGAAATACTTCAAAGTGATAGCAGACATGCCTTCCTCCCTACATCAATACTGCTCCCATGGCATACCCACTTGCATCTATCTCCAATTTGAAAGTCTTATGCAAATTTGGTAGTGTGAGCACTGATGCTTGACTAATATTTCTTTTCATCTTATCAAAGGCATTCTATTGATTCTTCCCCCACTGAAAACTCTTACCACTGGATGTTATGGCATGGAGTGGTGCAACTACCACTGAAAATGAAGCTATGAACTTCCATAAGTATTGTTCTTCCCCAAAAAAACTCCTAACTTCAATTACATTTGTAGGAACTGGCCATTTCATGATGGCCTCCATATTCATGGGATCTATCTTGAGCTCCCCTCCACTGTTCACATACCCTAAATACACCAAATATTGTTGAGAAAACTCACATTTCTTGAGATTGGCTAGCAATTGGTGCTTTTTTAGAGTCTCTAACACCTGCATAAGATGTGAGATGTGCTCCTCCCAGGTAGCATTATAAACCAATCATCCAAATAAACAATAACAAATGAATCTATATAACGATGTAAAATATCATTCATTAGTCCCATAAATGTAGATGGTGCATTGCATAAACTAAATGGCATAACCAACCACTCTTACAAACCTTTCTTTTTCTTGAAGGAAATATTCCAAGTATCTTCGTCTTTGACTCATACTTGGTGATCTCATGATTTCAAATCCAACTTAGTGAAGCACTTGACATGATGCAACTAGTCCAATGGATCATCAATCTTTGGCAGAGGATACTAATTTTTCAGTGTGATATTGTTCAATGCCCTGTAATCCATACACATTATCCAAGTCCCATCCTTCTTGGGTACAATTATTATGGGTGACCCACAAGGTAAGATACTTGTTCGAATCACACCCTACTCCAACAATTGTTGAAATTTATTCTTCACTTAATTCGCTTCTAGAACAAACCATCTATACAACCCAATATTTGGCAAGGGGGAGTATAAGAATAATTGGATTTCATGCTCCACTTCCCTCTTAGGTGGTAGCCCTTTAGGCTTCTAGAACACTCCTCTGTATGCATGTAGTAACTCCTCCAACTGATATTTCTACTCTTTAGTACACCCCTCTAGGGATGCCTTTAGTCTCATTGACTCATCATCAAACTGATTTTATCTTAAGAAAAGAAAAGCATATTTCTCACCACAACTAATAAACTTCTTGTCTTGGTTGACACTTACCAATGAGATATTTGAATTGCCTTTCTGCATGTTGATGATGTAGGACTTCCCTTCCTTGATCAGTCGGTATTGGTTGGCTCTCCGCATGAATATTGCATCCCTCATATACATGTAAGGGCTTCCAAACACTACTCCACATATGTCAAGGGGTACTACATCCAATTCCACTTCATCAATAAAATCAACATTTATAGAAAATTTAATCTTACATTGTTTTGTTACCTTTATCTTTGCATCCTTGTTTACCCAACCCAATGGATAGGGGCAAGGATGATTGTGAACCTCCAATCCAAGCTTGTCGACCATATCCACTACTATGAGATTAGCATGTGAACTAGAGTCGAACAGAGCATCTATCTTGGTCTTCTTGACTTGAATCTTGATGTGGAAGAGCTTGGTCATTTCCTTCTCTTCCTGGTGATGAAGGCTACTCAAATTCACCTCCTTCTGCATAGATGTGCAAAAAATATTTTTATCCACATTCGAGCTGATTTTAACCTGATTGCTTGAATTTGTGGCTAGAATGTTCTTTTTGTTATTGTCCTTCTTGCGATTCTCCAGGTTCAACTCTGGATGTAGTTTCCAACATTTTTCCATGGTGTGGCCATCAATGTTTCAATGATTGCAATGGTTGCTATGATCTTTACTCTGATGTGCAGTGTTTTCTATATTCTTATCTTTTCCCCCTTTCCACTTCTTCTTCCTCTCCTTGGAAGCTTCCAGGTGCTCTTTCTTCTTCGAACCACTTGGTTACCCCTTGTTTTGGTCTATGTTTTCCAAGTACTATGCCTATACACATGCCTCATCCACTATCCTTGGATTGAAAAACATCACCTTCTTTCATAGATGATTGTGTAAACCCCCCAGATACTTGAGGAATACATTTGGGTTCTTGGGAGAGATACCCAACATGATGGCCATATTTTTGAACTCAATTGTATAGTCTTGTACACTCTTCCCCTGCCTCTACCTGAAGTAGTGGAATTGAATCCATTGTACCTCTACATACCCGATATGGTAGAATTAGGACTTGATGAGGGTTTTAAGTCCTCCCACCTAGTTACTGGTGGAACACCCTCCAACCTAAGTGTTTTTGTGTGGATTTCCCACTAGGTTAAAGAATGGCCCTCTAACTTCAATCTAGCAAATGGAATCTTCTTCTCTTCATTTTTATGGTGAACACTAAAATAAAATTCTAGTTGTTGCAACCAATGATTTGGTTTTAATGCATTGATCTCACCTTGGTATGGATTTATCTCCACCTTTTATTCCATCTTGAATAGGGACTATGAAGGGTTCATGGCACTCAAACTCGACCACTCTTTCTCAGATTATTTCCACGACTCCTTTCCTGAGTCTTCCTGATCTTCCAATTTCCCCTCTGATCTATTCTTTGAGTTAGATCCTCCATCATCTCTAAACGGTCTGATCTTTCTTGCTAAAGTTGCTATGAGGAGGTTCATATTGCAACCGATGTTGATGACTTGCACTTCCAATTGCTCAAATTTTTCTTCTGTTGGATCTCAAGGGTTATTATGAACAGACTCGTCTGCCATGGCTAGGGTTTCTACGACTTCTCTTTAAGCCGATTCCTGGATCCTGCAACTTCTCACAAATACCCAAAATAACAACTTGGCTCTGATACCAATATTATCTATAAACTTCCATGGATATTCCACTCAATGAGTTTGTCACAACATATCTAATAAAATGTTGAAATATTTACTATTAATGTTATTTTTCCTTTAGATCTCCAAAATGTTTAGTTATTGATTTTATGCTTATGCATGAAATAGATAAAATGCAGAAAGTAGATAACAATAAAATACAATCACACCATCCACAAATAAACAAAATATATGACCCGGGAAACCCAATACAGGAGATAACCCAGCTACACAGTGAGGCTACTATGCTCTCTCTTTTCTCTGGTATAGAAAATGATGCAAGTACAAAGAAAGAGGCACTCTATGTGGAGTTTCCTTTGACTTGTGGCCTATATGGATAGTACATAATCTCTCCTCCTCTGTTATTCTCACAAAATACCACTCTTAGATGTTTTTCTCAGCTATGGAACAAGATACAATGCAAAATAATGGAACTCCTTCTCCTCCTAGTGGCCCGATATTTAACATAGTTCGATAGCCATCTAGGGGTAGGGTTTTGACTTCCTCAACCTTCAACTGTGATAAGGTTTTGGAAATTCTAGAATATTCTTAGAAAATACACTACGTGGCTAGCCCCACATGTCTAAGTAATGGAGGTTGATGTGGCGTCCACTCACACCATGGTGATCAATAGGGTAGGTCAACTTGCATGAGGCATAACTTTCTCATAGGAACTCTAATTGACAAACGATTTGCACCGTTGGAAATGTGTCAGTGTGTAGAATATATAATCTTCCCACATAATGAGGTTTGAACTCAAAAAAGTGAAGTTTGATGCCTCAAAATGGATCCAAAAGATTTTAGGTGGTTTTTTGGACCCAAATTTCCAAATCTGGACCAATGGCCGAAATGGACCTACATGCTGAATCCTCTAATTTTTCCACCCAAAAAGTACTGAGATAGATGAAAAATAATATAATGATCCAATATGGATCATCACCTTGGTAGATTTTGATGTCCACTTTTTCTTCCACTTTAAACAAAGATTGGGAAGAAGTGATGGCACTGGAACTTGGTCTCTCTTTCTTTGACTCCTTTTTTTTTAAATCCTTTTCTAGGTCTTCGTTATATCTAGATTTCCCATTCGATCCAAAATCTAAATCAGAGCTACCAAACTCCCCAAAATTTCCAAAATTGTTTTCTAGAGCCACCATGAGAATGGTCATGTTGCAAGAGATCTCAGTGACTTTTTTTTTCTAGATTTGAAAAATATCTCCTCCTACTCATCCCATGGATTGTTACTATACTCATCCACCATGGCTAGGGTTTTAAGACTCCCTTCCTATACCAATTCTTGGTTCTTGAAACTTCCCACAAAACCCCCAAAGAAAGTTGCTCTGGTGCCAATATGATCTGTAAATTGTCATGGATATTCCATTGGAACAATTCCTTATAATAGATCTTACAATATTATGCAATCTCTTACTATGTAGTGTTTTACTTTAGATTTCATATTTAATATTACTAGGTTAGCTAACAAAATACCTAAATCATTGATACTAAAATGAAAGAATCTAATAAAATAACACACCATCCACACATTGAACACAAGATGTATATTGAGAAAACCTAATATGGGAAAAACCTAGCTAGAAGGTGAGGCCTATTCCTTGGTATTTTTTTTTTCGGTTATAAAATGCAAATACAAAGAAAGTGCACGAAGTTTGGAGTTGCCATGGACATTGGGGCTTGTATGGCTATTACATGATCTTCTTGATCCGGATTTTATGAGCAGAACGAAATGAATACAGATTATTAAAATATGCCTAACACAGAATAACAAAGATACAGTAAAATTGGTTTTCTATTCAATAACAAAATAAGCTAAAACTATAAAATGCAGCGGAAAACAAACTTGCTAGAATGGTGGAGGCTTATCTCTGAGAAGAGATGTGACAATTGTGATCATTCACAAGAAGATGATTACAATGAGGCTTTGAAGGCATTTTTAAAATAAATAGGAATGTCAAAAACCCTAGACATACAAAAACCTAACTCTAGGAGATGAAGCACCAAAAGTCATGTGGGCTCCGTTTGGGTAAGTCGGTACATCAACTTCCCGGGGTCCTAACTTTTGCATACAATCTCTGTTTTAGGTGCACGATATCCCATTGGAAAGGTATCGTCGAGGAGATTCATTTTGGTGGCTCAATCATTCCTTTGGCTAATATTGAGAATATTGATCCCTAAAAACCTTAATTTAGGCCCTCAAAATGGCCCCAGAAGTTAAAACTGCTAAAAATAGTAAATTTCCAAAATTGCCAGAAAATTGTTTTGAACGAGTTGGAAAAGGTGGGTGGCCACCGATATCCACTTGGATCAATCCTCCCTCCTTAGGAAGCAATGGTATCCATTGCGTTGAGTTCCCCCATTAGATGAGGAAATTTCTGCTGAATTTGGCCCCGGGTGAGCCACTTGCCTTGGTGCAGGAGCTACCCTGCTTTGACAACTCGATAAAGATGGATCCTTTGTTGTCAAGTGCCCTTGATCTGTGTGTCCACAATATGATCATTGGATGCCTATTTCATATAGTCATGGTTGAGCTCTGTTTGTTTCAACTGCTCTGCTATCTCTGAGGTGTCCAATAATGGTAGGAAATATGGTCGAAGGAGAGCCAGGTTGAAGACTAGGTGCATGTCAAGGAAAGGGGGAATGTTGAACTCAAAATCAATGTCACCCATAACCTTGGTGATGGTGTACGACCCATAACGAAGTGGGCGAAGCTTCCGATGGGGCCTTGTAAGGTGTTATTTTTTCAAGTGCAACCAAACTTTGTCTCCCACTTGAAACTTATGTGGCACCCGATGTTGATCATGGCGCTGCTTATACTTGTCATTAGAATTTTGTAGAATATCCTGAACCTGTTGGCGGATGTGATGGATCCACTCAATGAGTTGGGTGGCTTTGTTAGTTTCTGGTGGAGCAGGGGACGATTCGGTCGAGGTGGTCACTAGGGGTAGTGAAACATCCATGGGGCCCAATGGTTGGAATCCCAACCCCACCTGAAAGGGGTTGTGGCCAATTGAGCTATACAGGGATCGATTGTAGCTATGTTGGACATAGGAAAGAATCTCATCCCATGTGCAGGGGTGTTTTGAATTGTACATGCACAGGATATGTATGATCATCCGATTGGCGACCTTAGTTTGGCCATCTGTCTGGGGGTGGAAGGCAGTGGATTTGGTGAGCTTGGTATCCAACAGTGACCAGAGGTTCGACCAGAATATGATGAGGAACCGACTATCATGGTCTGAGATAATGGTTTGTGGGATCCAAAAATGTACCCATACTCGTTCAAAGAATAGCTTGGCAGTGACTTTTGCTGTGATGTTCTTCTTGCAGGTGGCTAGAATCACCATCTTGGAAAAGCGATCAACAACCACAAAAACACAGTCATTTCACCTCTTGGTGGATGAGATGCCCAACATGTAGTCCATTGAGATGGATTCCCATGGCTTGTCAGGAGTAGGAAGACGGGTGTAAATGCCATGTTTCTTAGTGGTCAATTTGGCAATAGCACAGGCGGTGCGAGACCTAATATACTTGTTGACATCCTGTCGAAGTTTCGGCCAGTAGAAATGTTTCTGCAACACCACCATGGTCTTTTCGATGCCAAAGTATTCTGCCACCCAACTGTAGTTAACTTCAAAAATCAGCTTCTCACTCTTGCTTGATGGAATGCAAAGATGGCCCAGACATCATAACAACCCATCTTGAAGATGGAAATTAACAACCATTGAGTTCGCACACAACATTTGGTAGGTGGTGGAGAAGTCATGGTCTGTCTCGTAGAGGTGGGTCCATCTGGAGGTCTCGTGGCCGCAAGAGTCTATCACCGTGGCAATTTCTGCAACTGGAGGTCGGTTGAGGCAATCACCAACTCGGTTGGTACTTCTTGTTTTATACTTGATGTTGAGGTGGAACTGCTGTAAGTATGTGGACCACTTCTGATGGCGATCATTCTGCAATTTACCTTGGGTATGCATAAATTGTAGTGGCTTGTGATCAGTGTGGATGACTGTATCCTTCCCAATAATGTAACGTCTCCACTGGCAGTAATCTTTCACAATGGAGTACATTTATTTTTCATAAGTAGGGTACTTACGGACAACATCTGATAGTGTCTCACTATGATATGCCACAAGGTGGCCGTGTTGAGTGAGAACACTGCCCACAACATAGTCTGAAGCATCTGTCTCGATCTCAAATGGATGTTGCTAGCCTGATAATGAAAGTACTGGGGATGAGCACAAATGATTCTTCAAGTCACTGAAGGCTTATTGTTGGGACATACCCCACACAAATTTTTCCTTACCGCCACCCCTAGTTACTTGGCTGAGGGCCCATGCGATATGAGAGAATCCCAACATGAACCTGTGATAGAAATTGGTGAGGCCTAAGAAGCTCTAAAGTTCAATGAGTGTGGTTGGGGCTAGCCAGTCACGGATGACCTGGATCTTGAGCTGGATCCACATGCACACCATGTCGATCAACGATATAGCCTAAGTAATGGACCCTGTCCATGCCAAAGGAGAATTTTTCCAAGTTTGCATATAGTTTGTGCTATCGTAGGGTTTGCAGAACCCACTGAATATGTTGCAAGTGTTTCACCCAAGTCTTGTTGTAGATGAGGATTTCATCTAGATACACCACTACAAAAGTATTGGTGAAAGGTCGTAGGATATCGTCCATCATCCTCATAAAATTTGATGAAGCATTTGTCAAACCAAAGGGAATGACCAACCATTCAAAAAGACCTTCTTTTGACTTTAAGGTGGTCTTCCATACATTTGTTTGTTCTATTGGGACCTGGTGGTAGCCAGACTTCAAATCAATATTACTGAAGTATTTTTCCCTTGTGAGTTGATCAAGGAGGTCATCGATTCGGTGAATCGGGTACTCATTTCAGACTGTGATTTTATTCAGGGCCCAGTAATCAATGAAGAGTTTCCAGGTCTCATCTTTCTTCTGCACCAACACGATTGGGCTTTGTTGGTAGCCCTACTCGATTTCGTTATTTGAACGACAAACAACACTTTCTGTAGTTGCCTTCACCTCATCTTGTAAATATTATCATTTGGAGATGATTACTGGATTATAAAATATGTTCATTAATTCTTTAAAATTTGCGTTTTCGTTTGGTTTCATGTTTGATTCATGACTGAAAGCATGAATCAAACATGAAAACTTAGTTTTGTATTATATTCCTGTTCAAAGCATTTTTTTTAAAGGGTCATTGTGCTTGTATCCATTCTATATCTAACACTTGAATGACTTACCTTTTGAATGTTTTGAATGTTGATATGATTTCTATATACTTAGTTGGTTTGAATTTGAATTATGAACATTTTTGTATATTTAAACCTTTGCAAATCAAGTATGGTCATGCTAGTCATAAGAATTATTGTGCAAATATCGTACCCTGTACTAAATCCTTTTGCTGGCAGAGTAAATTAATAAGCTTTTCATTTTGCGTTGAGGGTTTTTGTCATGCTCTATACGCGAGGTTCTCATTACCAGGAGTGCTCAAGCCTCAATAACCGAACCCTAAATGTTCATACTATGATTGCGCAAGGTTTTTGCTTGGTTTGTTTCCATTTTATCCGCTCATATTTGTTTCTTCTACTCCTGCCATCTAAACCCAGAGCTATCTTGAGTCGCCCCTGTTACAATACAGTCATATTTCTAATGGCCCCTATTGTCCGAATAGAGTCGAATGGATCTCAAGCATTGTTATCTCATGATGATGCAGTCGAATATTTAAAGGGTCGGGGCTAGGATGCCTTCATCAAAAGGTTCAAAGGGTATAACCTCTGTGTGGCTAAGGAATTTTCACTGACATTTGATGGGTATAGGGAGAAAATTGGAGATATTCAGTTGGAGGTAATTGAAGAGTTTGTCAGTAAAGCTATAAGGCTTCCATCCACCGGGCAGAAGTGGTTCAAGAACTCAAAAGTCGAAGAAGTGCCATGGAGCCTCTTCATGACCTCCAGGAAAATTGATTGTTGCGAGAAAGGTATCCCTATTCTTTGATTAAGCATAGGTGGCATGGTTTGCTATTTATCCTTAAACAATTTGTGACCTATGAGGGTCGTTATGGTCTATTTTTTCTCTATCATATATGATTTCTTATGCACTTCATAGGTTTTCATTTAAATGTGCCTTTGTATTTGTTGAGAAGCTTGTAGAAGATGTCTAAAAGATATAAAAAACAGAGCCTCGACTCTATTCTTTTCCACCACGAATTGATCAAAATTTTGTTAACTCACCACTTGATAACCATAGGCGATTGTTGGGATGGATTTTTAGTGAGAAATGGTTTTGTTTCTACCATTCTTGTAGAAAGTCCTAATTCGGGTGAATCATTGGTGAAAAAACAATTCAACATTCTGAATAATGAGCCTTATACAAACCCTTTGGACAAGGTAATGCCCAGTCAGTCCCCACATGAGCAACAGGCTGTTAGTTTTGAATTGAATAAACCTCCTGTGCCTAAATTGGATACTGGCCATAACACCACTGTGAAACCCCATGTCGACGAATCTCGCAAACAATAAAAAAAAACACACATAGTGTTAGGGTTTTGAAATAAAAGAGTTGGTCGACTAATTTCAAGAAGGTTAAGAAATCGAGCTAAACATTATTTGAGCTCGATCGACCTGATCAAGGTCAATGAGGTCTCAGATCCCGAAATTGAAGATTTCTTGGCAGAAGAAGATCCAGATCGTCAAAGATCTAACCCTGCTCAACTATATGACTTTGTTAATAACATTCCACCGTGTCTCAAGGGAAACGATGGGTTCACTGGTATTAGGATTGCTCAAGGACACATAACAGACTGTTGATACAACTAGACTTGACTGTACACTTTGCCAACATATCACTCCTCCTGTACAATGTGAGGTATGCCTACATTGGATTGAATGATATTGTATTGATGTTCCCATCCTCCAAGCACGGATTAAAACACTCACAACTCACAATGAATTACTGAGCAAAGAAAATTGTGACCTTGGAGCAAACAAGGAGAGACAAGCTAAATGTCTTAAGAAGACACGTAACATTGTGATAAAAAATGCAAGCAATGCTAATGCCATAATCAATTCCGAGCTATTCTAATCCATGTTTAGTCATTGGTTGAAATGGTAAAACAATTTTTCCCTCTTATTACATTCATGTTATCTTTTTGAATCAAATCAATTTAAAATTAGATTTCTTTTGCTAAGATAAGTCTAGCTACAAAATCTTTCGATTCTGTAGCCAAGTCATTTTTTAATAAAAATGGTAATTAGTTGTTAATAAATTATCTAACTTGTTCCTGTTTCATTTTCAGGACATGGTAGATATTGATGTTGATTTTCTGAGGTGGAATATGTTCGATTTAGATGATTATTATCTCTTTCATGTTTATTTTGTAAATAAGAAAAAACTTTTATTAATTTTTGAAAATAAACAATTTAGTTATGAGTGGTTGTAGGCCCTCCATTTTTGTAATATTTTGATCTCATGAGATCTGATCCTATCTTAGGAGATAGGAATATGAGATCTCAAAACACTTTAAATACTCTACATTTTGTAAATGAAAGGCATCTTGGCCTGGGACCAATTATGGACGAATGATTTTTAAGACTTAATGTAACAACGTACAACATTTCGGCTTTAGTTCATTGTGAATGTTGTTTCATTGATGTTTTGTTTTCATTAATCTTGGGATATAAATATGTTGTGTATGCTTTAGCCTCAATGACATGTTATGTTCCATGATATTCATGTTATAGATGTCATTCATGATTTGTTGTTCCAAATGTTGTGACTATGATCACCGTAACAATTCTAATATCAAGATTTGTTTTTTGATGCTTAGTTGATGAATGAAATGAATGCATTACATAAAGATTTATCGGACTGTAATCACATGCAATTATAATATCACAGAATTAATATGTGTTCTATATTATGTTATTAAATCTCGGCAACCAATACATTCTTTGAATTTATTCAGGAAAATTTTAGTATAAGCCTACTACATATTTCTTTCACAGTCGGGACAACTGGATGCTCTTTGTTCGTATAGAAGCACAGACACATTTAACAAATTAATAATAGGTTAGTTTCACTTGTTTCTAATTTATGTCATTTTACATATTACTGACACATGAGAATCTCAAATTGGCTTTGACCATCTGTGCATCTTCATTTCACATTTTAGTTAATTCAAGTTTCACAGGATTTATAATTAGAAAATGGAAAATATAAAAATGTGCTTTCTTTATTTGCTTCTTGAAAACAATTTTCTTTACATTGATGTTGTAAGCTTTCATTAAAACTTGCCACCTGTAAATTATGTTCATAAGCGATATTTTTATGTTTTCTTTCCCTGTCTAAATACATTTATAAATAGTTATATTAAGGGTGTATATATATTATAGTTTAAACATTAGTCATTTTATTGCATTTCTTTATTTTAGGACTTTAGATTGGCTAATGGAGCCATTAAACCCGTCAGAACAAGTTACACCAAATGACTTGGGTTATTTAGACAACCCCAGACCAGACCTGTTCTTCCAGTTGACGGCTTGTCAATTTTTCCCGTCAACAAATGGCACTAGAAGGAGGTCTTGAATTCAATTGATGGCACGTGGAAGTCGCAAGAATCCTCCCCCACACACTCGCTCCCCTGTCGTAACACATAGTCGCTCAGACAACAATGTTACGCTTGAAACAAAAACTACCTCAAACGATAATCTTGATTTTCTCGTTGAACCAGTGACACCAGCTCCTCAAGGGGCCAACGTATAAGAAATTTTTCATCCGTCACTAATAAGGACACACAGTTCCTTGGCCCGTATCATACAACCTGGTAGGCCACTTAATCAACCCTTAGATTTCTCTGATATTAGAAAACAACTTGAAGGCACTGGTCTTCTTTTAAATCCTTTAGGAGATAATACTACAGATCCTTCTGAAGCACCTACTCTCAGAGTTGGAGGATCTGGTATCCCACCTTCCCCACCTGGTTCATCTCCATCCTCTTTAGGAGGAGAGTCATCTGACGAAGTTCATTCCTCGTATGGACCATCTTAGCCTTCAACACCACCAACACCCATGGAAAACCAAAACAATCTCACCAGACCGTGGTTTGATCAAGATGTCGTGGTTGTACCTTGACCTCAACACCCATTACCAAAACACCCAGAGAAATGGTTGCCTAAATTTGATCCAGATTCTAAACAATCTGCTAAAGATCACATAAAGAAATTTATGCTGGCCATTAGACTCCGAAGTGTAGAGCATGAAGACGTAGTATGCAAATTCTTTCCTTATACATTCGAGGGCAATGCATCCACGTGGTATTTCGCCCAACAACCCCAAACCATTATCTCCTGGGACAAGTTTGAAACATGTTTCTTAGAGAAGTTTGGAGACGATAAATCTCCTGAATTCTTGGTTATGGAGCTCTCTAGCCTAAAAATGAACCCTAAGGAGAAAGTAAAATATTTTAACCAGAAATTTCTTGCGTTGAAGAATTGAATTCCCACAGATTCGATGCCCGCTGAAATTCTAATTGTGGCATATTACACCAAATCTCTACACAACAACATAGCAATTTGGGTCAAAAGGTCTAAGAGGAACACACTACTGGAGGCCTTTGAGGAGGCAAGCCAAATCGAAAAGGATATATTAAGCTTAAAAGATAATCTCAACAGTGAAGCTGAAACAACTTCATCCTCTAAAAAGAAAATAGAAATCCTTACTAGGCCTCCCCAAGCCAAAAGTCAACATGAAACTTTAGACTTAGAAAGCTTACAAAAATCTTTCCAAAAATTATCAAATCAATTTGTGGACTTGAAGAGATCAGTCGAGGAGGCATCCTCAAGCAAAGGAAGTTTTAAACCTCCTTTCAGAAAACCTTTTCCTCCCTATCGGCCAAATCTGACCACTGAAGGTCTCAATTTCGAAAGCTTGCAGTACGCTTTGCAAACTATTCTAGAAGCAAATGATAATCCTGCTTCTACCCCTCCTAAAAGTTCTGAAGACATAGCGGAGGAAGAAATACGAGAAGAACAAGAATCGTCCCCTAATATCTTCGGTCACTTTTCTGACAGTATTTTCCAAGTGAACTTTGAAACTGTCCACCCTTACAACACAAGGAGCAAAACACATAACACAATTTCTTCTGAAGCAAATAATAATGTGCTCCCTAGTCAGTCGAAGCAAGCTGAAATTAAACAAAGTTTAGCAGCCCCTGTTTTAGAATACAACTTAATTGAAGACCTAAAAAAACTGAGGGCTAATATTTATGTTTTCGAGTTGTTGAAATTTCCCCTTATTTTGCAGAAAATGCTTCAAAGTATAGCAAAAAATAGTAAGAACAACAATCCTAGAAACAAGAAAACTACATAAATTGGTGCTAAAACAACCAAAAAGATCCCAACTAAAACGACATCTCAACCTCCAGATAAAAGGGATTTAGTTGAAAAAACTGTATCAAATGTAGATAAAACTGTTTTAGGGAGAACGACAAAAAATCAACATAATTCTGTTGTTAACGCTCGTAAAAATGTCCCTCCTTTTTTGTTAACTTTCAAATTTTTTAATAGAAATGTACATAATGCATGGTAGATTCTGGCGCATCATCAAATGTGATGCCTTTGTCTGTTTGTCAAAAAATCAATGAACAGGTTCAACCTTCTAATCTCAAAATCATTCAGCTTGATCGGATGAACGTTAAGGTAATCGATGAACTTAAGAATGTTCTGGTTAGGTTATGTTCTAATCCTAAGGTTCACCAAATTATTGACATCATTGTTGTTGACATCCCTGAAGTCTATGGTTTGTTTTTAAGCAGGGATTGGTCCGAACAGCTGCATGGTTACTTTGCCACTGATTGGTCTCATTTGTGGCTGCTAGAAAATGGATAGACTAACAAAATTAGGATTAATCGTGAACGTTGTCTCAAGCACACCGTGATGGATATAAATGATGAAAACAAATTGTTTACTGCATCTACTAATTCATTTGAAATGTAGGGAATGAACACCTTCTTTGGTAACTTCACGACCGATATTTCCCATTTCACTGATCCTGGGCAACAATCAGAACTTATGACTTGTACTCAGTCATTAGCTTCACCAAGTGTGTCAAACACTGTCAATGAAGCTCAAATCTGGTCGTTGTACTTTGACGGGTCCAAATCCAAAGAAGGAGCCGATGCAGGATGTGTACTCATGGATCCCATAGGTAATAAAACTTTCATTGCATGTCGATTAGATTTCAAGAGCACTAATAACACCGCTGAATATGAAGCACTTTTACAAGGGATTAGGAAAGCTTCGGATATGGATGTACATAATTTAATGGTATTCGGTGATTCATAGATCATGGTTAGGCAAGTAAGCAATTCCATACATTGCTTATCACCACATCTGAAAAGTTACCAAACTGAGGTATGGAGTTTAATACAAAAAATTTCAGCATTTAACATAAATTCCATTCTTAGACTAAGCAATTCCGAGGGTGATCTATTGGCTAATGTCGCTTCTAAATTATTGCCTGCAGAAGGTCTTTCTCCTAATGCATTTTCAATTGAATTGTTGTTCAGGCTGTCGATCCTAGACAACATCACCAATTGGAGAGTGTTCGATGATGACCAACATATCATCAACTTCTTGCATATGGAGGACACCTTCCAACGTGTTGTCATCGACGAAGGCACTCACGATGAAAACCTCCACAACTTCATGGTAATATCATATCCTAGATCTTTTGAAACGACGTCCGATATGGTAAACTCTATTCTCAGATCCGTTGTAAGACTAGAGATGTTTTATGACTTGCATGATAAGTTTAGAGGGTCAGTTAATTGTAAAACGAACAGTTCTTCTTTGAATTATGAGACGATAAATTTAGGGACTAAGGAAAATCCTCAAAATATTAATTTGGGAATGGGATGTTCCGAGAAAGAACGATATGCCTTCATAAAACTATTTAAAGAGTTTAAATATGTTTTTGCCTAGCCATATGATGATTTGAAAACATTTGACCCTAATATAATACAACATGTCATTCCCATGAAACTACAACTCAGCCTTTTTAGCAAAATTAAGAAAGATGCACCCCAAATTAGAACCCACTGTCAAGAAAGAACTATATAAACTACTAAATGTAAAGATAATTTTCCCGGTGAGACACACACAATGGGTATCTAATCTAGTCCCTGTTAGGAAGAAAAGTGGTGAAATTCGACTCTATGTCGATTTTCGTAACTTGAATCGAGCATCTGATAAAGATAACTATCTTGTTCCTCCAATGGAACAGATCCTTCAACAAGTATCTAGTTCAGAAAGACTATCTTTGTTGGATGGTTTTTCGGGGTATAACCAGGTCCTCATGTCTCCCTAGATCAGCTCAAGACCACTTTTCGTACCCCATGGGGAACTTATGTCTACAGGAAGATGCCTTTTGGGATTATAAATGCTGGGGCCACTTTCTAGAGAGCAATGGACATTGCCTTTTGTGGTCTCATAAATCAATCAGTAGTGGTCTATCTTAATGATGTTACCATTTTTTCTAAAAACAAGAAAGATCACTTGTCTCACCTTAGGGATGTCCTAGAACGATGTCGCAAGTATGGCACATCCCTCAACCCGAAGAAATTAGTCTTTGTGGTAGAGAAAGGAAAACTACTTGGGTTCATAGTGTCTAAATATGAAATGGTTATTGACTCGGAAAGAACCCAAGCTATTGCTAAACTCTCCCCTCCCTCTTCCAAAAAATCCATGCAATCCTTTTTAGGCAAAATTAACTTCGTCAAAAGATTTGTCCCAAGTTTCTCAGAAATGGTAAAGCCTTTAAAAAATTTAATTAAAAAGGATGTTGAGTATCATTGGGGACCCCAAGAAAGTCAATATTTTGATTCTATTAGAAAAGAAATAGTAGAAGCTCCTTCCTTGATGAGCCCCGATTTTTCCCAAGATTTCACTCTTTACACTTTCGCCTCTGATAGATCTTATGTTGTTGTGTTGACACAAAAGAATGTTGAAAGCAATGAAATACCCATTGCCTTCCTGATCTCAACCTTCAAAGGAGCATAGCTAAATTACCCAGTTGTAGATCAATAGGCGTATGCTGTTTTTAAAGCAGTGAAACACTTCCGGTCATATCTGTTGAAATCCAAAACTAAAGTCATTGTTCCTTACCTCGCTGTGAGAAACTTGTTAGTACAAAAGGAATGGGGTGAAAAATGGGCAAACTGGATGACGTTGTTACAATAATATGGCCTCGAAATAACCCCTGCACAAATTGTTAGAGGTCAAGGCCTGTGTAAACTAGTCGCTGATTCAGTTAAAGAACATGAAAGTCAAATTAACATCCCAACTGTACATCAACACAACGAAAAACAAATCAGATGTACACAATTTGTTGCTAATTCTTGGTATGATGATATTAAGTTTTATTTAACACATGGATATGCTTCTCTCCGTCTTGATCCTAAAAACAAAAGATAACTCAGGTTAAAATCTGCATCTTTCCAGCTAATAAATGATGTTTTGTTTTGAAATAATTTCGATGGTGTTCTTATGCGTTGTTTGGAAAAAGATGAAGCAAAGAAAGTACTATCTGAACTTCATACAGGTGAAGCTGGTGGACACTTCGGTGGAGACACCACTGCTCACAAAGTGTTAAGAGATGGGTACTATTGGCCCATGTTGTTTAAAGATGCCCACACTCTATGACGTAAATGTATAATCTGACAAAAGGGTGTTGGACGGGTGAAAAAGGCAACATTTCCTTTGCAACCCATTTCTGTGGATTCACCTTTTCAGTAGTGGGGTCTTGACATCATTGGACCAATTAACTCTTCCTCTTCACAACAACACAAATATATCATTACAACAACATATTATTTTACCAGATGGTCTAAAGCTGCACCTTTGAAAGTGGTAAACAGGAATCAGGTAGTATATTTCCTTAATTCGAATATCATTACTAGATTCAACATTCCCGAATGTTTAGTCTTTAATAACACATCTTATTTCTCATCCCTGGATATGAATGTATTCGCTTTAGAAAAAGGGATTAAATTGAAATATTCTGCCAGCTATTACCCTCAAGGAAATGGCCTAGCAAAATCAACAAACAATTTTTTTATCAAGATTATCAAGAGGACAGTTTCTAAAAATCACAACAACTGGCACAACTCGTTATTTAATGAACTCTGGGCTGATAGAGTGACACCAAAAACCTCCGTTGGTAATTCTCCTTTCTTTCTCATCTACAGGAGAGAAGCAATCCTACCCCCTCATGTTCTGCTTCCATCTTTGCAATTATCACAGAAAGTTCAAGAGGAGGAATGCCCCCCCCCTAGAGAGTCTAATTAACGCCTTATTAAAACTAGAGGAAGTGAGAGCACAAGCGAAGAAGAAGTTGGATCAACATCAAAATATTGTAAAAAGATGGTTTGATTCAAAATCCTCTTCAGACAGAAACTTCAAGGTAGAAGAATTGGTTTTCAAATGGGATAAACCCCACGAGGGAAAAGGAGAACACACCAAGTTCCAGAATTTGTGGTTGGGACCGTTTGTAATCTCTGAAAAACTAGGTCCAAGCTCTTTCCGTCTACACAATTTGGAGGGACAACCAAACACTTTTCTGGTGAATGGCCAAGCTCTCAAAAGGTATTTTTCTTGATGATTCTAGATCCACCTTTGTATATATTTTTCTTTAATTTTCTTTTTGTTTTTTGATTTTGGTTCTTTTGATTTTGGTTCTTTTCACTATTTTTTGAATAAATTTATTTATGTGTCACCATTTAAGTTCATGAAAGGAAACCAAAATGTCTCATCATAAAGCAACAATCGAGGTCATTCCAAAGTATCAGTGTTGTAAATTGCTAAAATTCAGACTAGCAAAAGAAACTTCCTGTTCAAAATAGTCTTTCTGGTTTCACTTTATAATCATGAGAAGAGTCGATCATCATTAAAGCTCTTTACGCTGTCCCTGTTTTTAAAGAAAACAACTCAAGTATGCCTTCCTGTCCTCGAAAATTTATTCTTATTAGAAAACTAATTTCAGATCATGATGAAGGTCGTCAAGCGAAAAATTAATTGGAAAATATCAAGTGTCTCAGAATCTAAAATTTTCAGCATCACCCCTCTCTCCTTAAGATTATGAATTTATGTCAAATTGTAAATCATTTCTAGAGAGTTGTGGGAAGTGTCTATAAACCTGCCGAGATACTGAACAGGTCTGCAGGCAGCAGGTAAATGCATGCATGATGCCAAGACAACTTCGTTGGGGTACTGAACATGCCTGCTGGTAGCGAAGCAATGTCAGGTTCAAGAAAATTATCAGGTATAAATTTTGAGAGTAATCGTAAAATGTCCTTCATCTTGAATTGATAATTCTTGGATAGGGTAGAGGTGTCAGAGTGGGTTAATTGACATCCCTGTCGAGGCTATGGACGCCTACTGGCAGCAGCGACCCTGTCAACAGTATCAGAGTCATTGGCCTAAATATCGTCTCTCTCGTAATTAAAACTTGTCACCATATTGCATTTGGATAGAAAGACGTCTGACACTAGACTGTGCGATGTTTTTGAGTTTGATTGGGATGCTTGACTTGCTATCGATTGTTCTTTAATTTTCAACCATTTTGATCTGTCCTAACATGAAATCTCTGGTTATGCAGAGATAATTGCTTCGCCCAGTAAGTAGCCATTGTTGGTAGCCCTACCCGATTTCGTTATTTGAACAACAAACGACACTTTCTGTAGTTGCCTTCACCTCATCTTGTAAATATTATCATTTGGAGATGATTACTGGATTATAAAAGATGTTCATTAATTCTTTAAAATTTGTGTTTTCGTTTGGTTTCATGTTTGATTCATGACTGAAAGCATGAATCAAACATGAAAATTTAGTTTCGTATTATATTCCTGTTCAAAGCATTTTTTTTAAAGGGTCATTGTGCTTGTATCCATTCTATATCTAACACTTGAATGACTTACCTTTTGAATGTTTTGAATGTTGATATGATTTCTATATACTTAGTTGGTTCGCATTTGAATTATGAACATTTTTGTATATTTAAACCCTTTGCAAATCAAGTATGGTCATGCTAGTCATAAGAATTATTGTGCAAATATCATACCATGTACTCAATCCTTTTGCCGACAGAGTAAATTAATAAGCTTTTCATTTTGGGTTGAGGGATTTTGTCATGCTCTGTACGCGAGGTACTCATTACCAGGAGTTCTCAAGCCTCAATAACCGAACCCTAAATGTTCATACTATGATTGCGCAAGGTTTTCGCTTGGTTTGTTTCCATTTTATCCTCTCAGATTTGTTCCTTCTACTCCTACCATCTAAACCCAGAGCTATCTTGAGTTGCCCCTGTTACAGTCCAGTCATATTTCTAATGGCCCCAGTTGTCCAAATAGAGTCGAATGGCTCTCAAGCATCGTTATCTCTTGATGATGCAGTCAAAGATTTAAAGGGTCGGGGCTGGGATGCCTTCATCAAAAGTTTCGAAGGGTATAACCTCTGTGTGGCTAAGGAATCTGCATTGACGTTTGATGGGAATAGGGAGAAAATTGGAGATATACAGTTGGAGGTAACTGAAGAGTTTGTCAATACAACTATAGGGCTTCCATCCACCAGTCAAAAGTGGTTCAAGAACTCAAAAGTCGAAGAAGTGCCATGGAGCCTTTTCATGACCTCCAGGAAAATCGATTGTTGCGAGAAAGGTATCCCTATTTCTTGGATTAAACGTAGGTGGCATGGTATGATATTGATCCTTAAACAGTTTGTGACCTGTGAGGGTCATTATGGTCTAGTTTTTCTCTATCATATACGGTTGCTTATGCACTTCATAGGTTTTCATTTAAATGTGCCTTTGTATTTGCTGAGAAGCTTGTACAAGATGTCTAAAAGATATAAAAAACAGAGCCTCGACTCTAGTCTTTTCCACCACATCTTAATCAAAATTTTGTTAACTCACCACTTGATAACCATAGGCGATTGTTGGGATGGATTTTTAGCGAGAAATGGTTTTGTTTCTACCATTCCTGTAGAAATCCCTAATTTGGGTGAACCATTGGTGAAAAAACAATTCGACATTCCAAATAATGAGCCTTATACAAACCCTTTAGACAAGGTATTGCCCAGTCAATCCCCACATGAGCAACATGATGTTAGTTTCGAATTGAATGAACCTCTTGTGCCTAAATTGGATACCGGCCATAACACCATTGTGAAACCCCATGTCGACGAATCTCGCAAACAGTCAAAACAAACACACACAATGTTAGGGTTTCGAAATAAAAGAGTCAGTCAATTGATTTCGAGAAGGTTGAGAAATCGAGCTAAACCTTATTTGAGCTTGATTGACCCGATCGAGGTCAATGAGGTCTCAGATCCCGAAATTGAATATTTCCTAGCAGAAGAAGATCTAGATCGTCAATGATCTGACCCTGCTCAACTGTATGACTTTGTTAATAATCTTCCACCGTGTCTCAAGGGAAATGATGGGTTCACTGGTATTAGGATTGGTCAAGGACACATAACAGGTATTGTTGATACAACTAGACTTAACTGTACACTTCGCCAGCATATCAATCCTCCTATGCAATGTGAGGTTTGCCTACATTGGATTGAACGATACTATACTGATATTCCCATCCTGTAAGCACGGATTAAAACACTCACAACTCACAATGAATTATTGAGCAAAGAAAATCACGACCTCAGAGAAAACAAGGAGAGACAAGCTAAACATCTTAAGAAGACAGGTAACATTTTGATAGAAAAACACAGACAATGTTAATGTCATAATCAATTCCGAGCTATTTTGATCCATGTTTAGTCATTGGTTGAAATGGTAAAACAAATTTTCCCTCTTATTACATTCATGTTATCTTTCTGAATCAAATCAGTTTAAAATTAGATTTCTTTTGCCAAGATAAGACTGGCTACAGAATATTTCGATTCTGTAGCCAAGTCATTTTTTAATAAAAATTAGTAATTAGTTGTTAATAAATTATCTAACTTGTTCCTGTTTCATTTTCAGGACATGGTAGATCTTGATGCTGATTTTTTGAGGTGGAACATGTTCGATTTAGATGATTAGTATCTCTTTCCTTTTTATTTTGTAAATAAGAAAAAACTTTTATTAATTTTTGAAAAGAAACAATTCAGTTATGAGTGGCTGTAAGCCCTCCATTTTTGTAATATTTTGATCTCATGAGATCTGATCCTATCATAGGATATAGGAAGATGAGATCTCAAAACACTTTAAATACTCTGCATTTTGTAAATGAAAGGCATCTTGGCCTGGGACCAATTATGGACGAATGATTTTTAAGACTTAATGGAACAACGTACAACATTTCGGCTTTAGTCCATTGTGAATGTTGTTTCATTGATGTTTTGTTTTCATTAATATTGGGATATAAATATGTTGTGTATGGTTTAGCCTCAATGACATGTTATGTTCCATGATATTCATGTTATAGATGTCATTCATGATTTGTTGTTCCAGATGTTGTGACTGTGATCACCGTATCAATTCTAACATCAAGATTTGTTTTTTGATGTTTAGTTGATGAATGAAATGAATGCGTTACATAAAGATTTCTTGGACTGTAATCATTTGCAATTATAAGATCACAGAATAAATATGTGTTCTCTATTCTGTTATTAAATCCCAACTGTCCATACATTCTTTGAATTTATTCAGGAAAATTTCAGTATAATCCTACTACAGATTTCTTTCACAGGCGGGACAACTAGATGCTCTTTGTTCGTACAGAAGCACAAACACATTTAATGAATTAATAATAGGTTAGCTTCACTTGTTTCTAATTTCTGTCATTTTACGTATTAATGACACATGAGAATCTCAAATTGGCTTTGACCATATGTGCATCTTCGTTTCACATTTTAGTTAATTCAAGTTTCACAGGATTTATAATTAGAAAACATAAAATATAAAAATGTGCTTTCTTTATCTGCTTCTTGAAAACAATTATCTTTACATTGATTTTGTAAGCTTTCATTAAAACTTGCCACCTGTAAATTATGTTCATAAGCGACATTTTAATGTTTTCTTTCCCTGTCTAAATACATTTATAAATAGTTATATTAAGGGTGTATATATATATATATATATATATATATATATTATAGTTTAAACATTAGTTAATTTCTTTCCTTTCTTTATTTTAGGAATTTAGATTGGCTAACAGAGCCATTAAACCCATCCGAATAGGTTACACCAAATGACTTGGGTTATTTAGACAACCCCGGATCGGACCTGTTCTTCTAGTTGACGACTTGTCAATTTTGCTTGTCAACAGGCTCCCACAAGGTAATGAGTTGGGTCATATGTTCCCCTTGTGGAGCATTTCTTGGATCTTCCTCTTAATCTCCTCGTTTTCTAACATAGAGTGGCGGTAGACTGACCTATTGGGTAGCAATGCGCCTGGGGTTAGATCGATGGTATGCTTGACCTGACAGTGCAGAGGTACCCCAGTAGGAGAGGAGAAGATATCTGAGTATTCTTCCACAACCTTATCGGCTTGCTTCTGTTGTGTGGAGAGATTGACCGTGAAGGCCCTGGATGTGGCTGCAATATTTTACTCACTCTGAGAGTGAATCACGAAGAAGACAAATTTCTCGATCTGAGAGATGACCTTCCTGCATTGCTTAGAAGAGATCAAGGAAATAACACTAGGAGGGATTGGCTCATGTATCTTGTACAATTTCCTATTCAAAGTAATAATAACACTACGAGGCTTAGACTCATATACTGCATGATGTTTCCATAAATAAGGTTTTCCCAAAAGAACATTATAAAATTCGAGAGGAGCAACATCAAACAATACCTTTTCTTTGAAGGGCTTGATGTCATACGATAGACGACACTATTGGATGACGCAGAGATTGCTTCCTTGGGGGAGCCATCCAATGGTGTAGGGTTTTGGGTGTGATGTTGTTGGCAGGGATAGCCGCTTGATGACCTCTGCTGAGATGAGGTTCTTCTGGCTACTGCTATCAACGATGAAGTGCAGTGGGATGCCTTTTACCCACATCTGTGAATGGAAGAGGTGCTCGCCTTCTTCTATCTTGTCTAGTTCACCAGGCTGGAGCTTGGTGGTAGCAACGGTGGCACTGGGTTCCGCGTTAATGATTCATCTTCCCCTTTCTAGTTCTGACTCAGAGTCAGAACCCGCATCTGATTCAGAGTCTTTCACTTCAGCCACCAGTGACTGCTTTGAGTGGCAGTCAACAGTGTTATGCCAAGGGCTATTGTGGAAGTCACACCACTTCCTGGTTTCTTTCTTTGTCTTTCCGGTGTACTTATTTGCTTGCAGATTGGATTGGTTTTCCTAATATTGTCCATATTTTCTCTGTCCTTTGTTCTATGGGTTGGGGCCGCCCCTTCCTGGCTTTTGCTGTGAGGGGTTCCCAAGCCCAAATTTCTGCATCTTTTGTTTGAGCTTCTGCTTGATTTTTACGGCATATTGGTAGGCCGAGCCCAAGGACGAGATGTCCAGAAATTCCATTTTGGTCTGGATGTATCTATGCAGAGCACCGCGATACTTGAGCACTAGATGTCGCTCTAAATCTTTGATACCCTGCTTGGTGCGCAATGTATGGAAGATATTTGTGAACTCTGGCACTGCTCGATCTCTTTTTTGCCGCAATGTGGTCCATTTGGTATACAAGTCGTCATAACTTCCAACAGGGTAGTATTGTTCCTTAATAACATCCCTGAAGGATTCCCAGGTGGTCGGGACTGTAAATAATGAGGGTTCCTCTGTTTCCTTTTGCTCACAGAAAGTTTCCCACCAATCTTTGACATGGGGAACGACTTTGAGGAGTGCAAAAGTAATCTTTTCTCTATTCGAAAAGTTATGGACAAAAAAATACCCTTCTAGTAGATTCAACCACTTGTCTACAACATCTGCGTCTATCTGACCTTCAAATATGGGAATATCGAAGTTGATTTGTACTTTGAAGGGGGTGGCACCTCCGCTCGAGGAAGATGTGTCACCTGTTGGTAGCCGCCGAAGGATTTGTGCAAAACTATCCATCATCTTGTTCCTCTGTTGCGTGAGGGCTTCCTCAAGCAACATTTTGAAAGGATCTCCTGTCCCGTCATCTTTCTTTTCTCCTGCCATGATAGGTCACTTGGGCGTGTGAGAGATTTTGTCCTCAAGAGAAACAAGCTCGAGACCTAATTCTTTGTACCCTGGCCTCGTTGGGGACATGCATTAAGCCGACAAGGAGCAGACTGCTCTAATACCACTGATTCAGATTTTATGAGCAGAAAAAAATGAATACAAAATATTAAAATATGCTTAACACAGAATAACAGAGATACAATAAAACTGGTTTTCTATTCAATAACGAAATAAGCTAAAACTGTAAAATGCAGTGGAAAACAAGCTTGCTGGAATGGTGGCGGCTTATCTCTTAGAAGATATGTGACTATTGCGCTCATTCGCAAGAAGATGATTACAATGAGGCTCTAAAGGCCTTTTTACAATAAATAGGAATGCCAAAAACCCTAGACATCCAAAAACCTAACCCTAGGAGATGAAGCGCCAAAAGTCACGTGGGCCCTGTTTGGGTAAGTCAGTACATCAACTTCCTGGGGTCGTAACTTTTGCATATGATCTCCGTTTTAGGCACACGATAGCCTGTTGGAAAGGTATCGATCCCAAAAAACCTTTATTAAGGCCCTCAAAATGGCATTGGAAGTTAAAACTGCTAAAAATAATAAATTTCCAAAATTGCTAGAAAACTATTTTGAGCGAGTTGGAAAAGGTGGGTGGCCACCGATATCCACCTAGATCATACTTCCTTTATTCTTCTTCAATATCCCATTCTCAATACTCTATTCTACTATGGAACGCTACTTAATAAAATAAGAATTGAACCCCTTCCTATCCTAGCAGCCCACTGTTTACCAATATCCTCATAGCTATCTAGGGTTAGGGTTAGGATTTTTGCTTGCCTCAACTTGCGATTAGGTTAGGGTTTTGGACCCTCTAGATTCTTATTCAAAGTCCACACATGAATAGCCCCCCATGTGCGAGTAATGGAAGTTGACATGGCATCCACTTGGTATCATGGTGGTCAACATAGTAGATCAACTTGTAGGAGGCATAACTTCCTCATACAAACTCTGATTAAGGTGATCTTCACATTGTTGGAAAGTTCTCAATGTGTAGAACAATGTCGAGAGTTTATGAACTTTGTTCATAATTTTTTGACCCTAAAAATGACCATTTAAGACCTCCAATAGGCTCCGAAAGTTTTTGGACCCCAAATCACAAAAGTGGTACCTACCCCTAAAAAGGGACCTACAAGCCAACAACCCTAATGTTTCCACCCAGAAAGTACCAAAATAGATGACAAATTATAAAATGATTAATTTTGGATCAACAACCATACCAAACTTTAAAAGAGAAGGAAAATATGATTCTTGACCACTTACCCATGTTCTTATCCTAGTCTTGTCTTCAATTGAGTTTCTCATTGACCATCTTCTACATTTCTTGCATTGGTACATCCTCTTATATGGAGGAGTCCACATCCCTCTCATTCTCAAATGTCTAACCCCAAGACAACTTGCTTACTCCTTTGTCCTTTGTTTGATCCCTACAATTTCTCAACGATGTTTTATTTGCTTATGCATAGATGTAGGACATATCCTTCCGAACTCTTTACTCTTTGAGATATTGTAACAAATGATATGCCTCTCCATCCTCTCCCTCTTTCCCTTGGCATGCTCCTAAAACTCAGTTTTTAACGAGTCCAAACAATCGATAATGTCCTTGAGTAAGTCAATATGCTTCACAAAAATTATACTAGTGATAACAAATAAGAGTCCATGAGTTCATCTAACCC
>ML777593.1:162715-175688 GCA_009831015.1 Picea engelmannii | reverse complement strand
CCCCTCCCCTCCTAAATGTTGAACATTTAATATCTAAATTTAGAATTGTGTAAACACTGCATTAACAAGGTTCTATTCTCCACTCCCATTAAGCATATTCAACCATAACAATAACAATAAACAATAAACAATCACACATAAGCCACACAAATTTATAATGGGAAAACCTAGTATAAGGAGAAAAACCCACTCTAAAACTGTCTTTATTATCACAGAATGAAAATACATTGTGTCATGTCCTTCACCCATGTCTCATGTCCCAATGATATCTTCAACTATCCCTACTCAATGCCATTTAGCATTGTCTCATCTCCCACTTGGGACTATCAAGGCAACATTATTAACTTCAAGACACCTCTCCAATCTCTACCACTTACACCTCCCGTTTCTAGAGTATATATTTAAATATGACTCAAAATCTACAAAAATACCTTCACTCAACCATTAAGATGACTTTATCCACTCTCCAATATAACTAATTAATGAAATATGATAGTTAAACATTTAATATCTAAGTTTAGAATTGTATAAACAATGCATTAACATGGTTCTATTCTCCACTCCCATTAAGCATATCCAACCATAACCATAACAATAACAATAAACAATCACACATAATCCACTCAAATTTACAATGAAAAAACTTACTAAAAGAGAAAAACTCACTCTAAAACTGTCTTTATTATCACATAATAACAATACATTGTATCATGTCCTTAACTCATGTCTCATGTCCCAATAATATCTTCAACTATCCCTACTCAATGCCATTTAACATTGTCTCAATCACCCCACTTAAATTAAAAAAAATCCCACTTGAAAACTATCTAGCAAAACAACATGATTAATTTCAAGACACCTCTCTCATCTCTACCACTTACACCTCCACTTTCTAAAGCAACATGATTAACTTCAAGACACCTCCACTCTCTAGAGTATTTATTTAAATATGACTCAAACTCTACAAAAATACCTTCACTCGACCATTAAGATGACTTTCTCTCCCATATAACTAACTAATAAAGTATCATAATTCCGTGTAATTATGAAAACTTTATCCCTAAAAATTTTGGTTTATTTTAAAATAACCCAAATAACTTTAATTTTTTTATCCAATTAACTTTATCTACTTTTTTCTCACTCCCTAATTAATTAATCCCATAATTAATTCATCCACTTACAATGAAGAGAAAGTCAAATATAATCACTCTACACTTTACCAAAAAGCCCCACACACCGAAAATGCGACCAAAGGTTTTTTTAAAGGAGATCTCTACTTTGTCAAAATTAAAAATACCATAAATTTAGTACCACATTGATGCTGCGCTTAGTTGAAGATAAAACCACAATATATGTGCTGGGAGAAGGCCAAAGTGAAGGCCCATGTGACCAAGTGCCTCTTATTTAGCCCTCAAATATATAGAGGCGTTTTCCTATCTTTAGGCTTCGTTTGTGGTTTAGGGCTCTTTTATAGCATATAAAGGCGCAAGGTGGATAATGAGGAACGGGTTGAGGAGGTTTAGGAAGGAAGCACAGTTACAGCTCATTTTGTTTCCAATTTAAGGTTTCTGATTGGCTACAATATTTCTAAGCAGACTCGAATTGATGAAATACGATCGATCAGCTGAGCTGAAATATACAGGCAAGTGATTCGATTTACAGGTATTTTTGGGATAAATTAATATGATTTTTAATTGAATTATATCGCTGAATATGCTCTAGTTTCCTGTTATCTTTCTTGTGTACATCTATGGCTGAATCTGCCTATAGTCTTCCTGCTTTTCCTAATCAAGATTTTACTTTTCTCAATCTGCTAATGTTTTGGGATCGTTTTCAATTGAATCATAATCATGCTGGTAATCAGGTAGATAATGTTGCGGGTTTTTTAATAGATTATTGTGGGTATCCTCTGCATTGGCCAGGTCTTTGATGGTTTGGATTGAATATTGAAGACTGCGGTTGTGAATCAAACTATGCGGTTATGCATTTTTTATTGAGGTATTAACATTCCTGATTGAACAGTGAAGATTTCACAGAGGTTCTATTGTACTAGTGTTGAATTGGGGTTTTCTAGCATTGGGTTTTTTATTCTTTTTTTCACCCTCGATTCGTTTAGAAGATAGACCACATACCAGAACATTTTTGCAAAGTGTGAAATGGGTTGCACAACTAGAGATAAATCTATAAGAAATAAGAGGAGGCTCCGTTCAATTCCTCCTGCTATGCCTGTTAAAATTGAAGAGAACCTATCCGATGATAGAAGAAATGGTGTAGTTGTAGAACCTGCTTCTAGTGCTTCTAAACCTATAAGATTGCTAGAGGGTGGTAGTGGGCCCGGGGAAGAAAAGCCAAAAGAAAGGGAGAAGGAATCGGAGGAACAACCTGAAGAGGCGGATTGGGGTTATTGCACAGAAGATCAATTAGAGGACCTTTTATTAAAGAATCTCGATTACGTCTACAAGGAAGCAGTATGTAAAATCACAACTCTTGGGTATACTGCAGAGCAAGCTCTCAAGGCTATGCTACGAAATGGTCATTGCTATGGGAGTAGTGATGTGCTTTCCAACATTGTTAACAATTCATTGGCCTATTTGAATAGCGGTTGCAGTGATTGCTTTGATGAATCTGATATTCCCTTTAGAGAGCTAAAAGAGCTAGAGAAATATGTGTTGACAGGACTGGTGTGCTTGCTTCGCCAGGTTCGACCACAATTGAGCAAAGGGGATGCTATGTGGTGCCTCCTTATGAGTGATCTTCATGTCGGTCGGGCAAGCACATTAGAAATTCCTTCGCTACCATCTGGCGATGAAAAAACGACGAGTAAACCAATTGGGAATGGACCATGTCCTTCGGCAGCGATTTCTATGCCATCACCAATCAGACCATCTTGCTCATCCCCTAGTTTTGTGCCTGTAACTACAACTTCAGAGCCATGTAGGGTGTGTGCTGAAACGAAGAAAATATCTGGTTTGAATTTGGCACAAGCTGGTACAGCTGCTGTTGATACATCTTCACCTCAAAAAGGTTTCACATTTGATGCCGGGACATCGCATACACCTTCCAGGAACACTACTAACTTTACCCCAAATACTGGTCTCTCTCCTTCTATAAAACTAGCTCTGTTGAAGAAGAATGCAGCTGCATTGTTCTCTGGCCGGCTTCTGCCTGATCGGAAATCCAAATCAGATTTAGGCTCACAATCAGTTGACAGCAACAGTGAATGTTTGGTTCCAACAAGTGGAGTGCAAAACATACAAACTGGATCTGGAAATTTCTCTGAGAAGAACCGGCTCTTAACAGGAGACCTAAGTCATACTGAAAATGCAGCTGATGCAGCTAGTGTTGTCACTGCAGGTACAGAATTGTCTTTGGGGATAGCTTCTACTGTGGACGTAGGACAAAATCAATATAGAGGAGAGACTGGAAACTGTCAGGATATTGTAGGAGCCATTCTAGGAAGTTTGGAGCACATGGGTATTACAGAGAAGTCTGATGGCATTGATCAACGGAATGAGATAATGCTGAAGCTTATGCATCAAATAAGAGATTTAGAAATGCAACTTAAAGAGCGGATTGAATGGTCTCATCAGAAAGCTATGCAAGCAGCTAGAAAATTGAGCAAAGATCTCGCTGAGTTGAAAACATTGAGAATGGAGAGAGATGAGACCTTGCGCTTGAAAAAGGATAAACAAACTCTGGAAAACACCACAATGAAAAAGCTTTCTGAAATGGAGAATAATTTGCGGAAAGCAAGTGGAGAAGTTGATCAAGCCAATTCAGCTATAAAAAAGCTTGAGACTGAGAATGCAGAGGTGAGGGCAGAGATGGAAGCATCCAAATTGAGTGCAGCAGAATCTGGTGCAACATGTCAAGAGATTGCAAAGAGGGAGAAAAAGTGTCTAAAGAGGGTCCAGGCTTGGGAGAAACAGGAGTCCAAGTTCCAGGATGAAATTTGTGAGGAGAAACAGAAGGTTGCTCAACTACAACAAGAATTGTCTCTCATACGGGATGTGCAGAAAGAAATGGAGGTGAGAGCACATTTAAATGTTTCAAATCTCTAGCTTTTTGTGGACCATTCCAACATCTTGAATATGTTTTCATCTTTTGTTTTTACACATCCAGGGTATGGTTTGAGGATGCTGAAAACTCTGTTTCATGTGTCCTGCATATCACCCAACTCTGTAAAGGAATTTAAGAAATTCGCAGTGAAATTAATCACATTGAACTGTTTAGTGTTTTCTTTTTGTTGAGCATGGCATCTCTGATAGCAGTGGCATATATGCTGCATGTGATAGTATACTGTTATGGACAGAATGTAACTTGTGGTTTAATGAGTGATGCACAGGCAAAATGGAAGCAGGAAGAGAAAGCTAAAGAAGTGGCAACTGCACGAGCAGAGGAAGAAAGAAGAGCAAAGGATGCAGCTGAAGCTTCTGCCAGAAGAAGGGAGGAGGCATTGCATAGGAAAACAGAAATGAATTTTCAACGACATAAGGATGATATTGAAAGACTAGAGCAGGAACTTGCTCGTCTCAAGGCCACGGCGGAGTCTTCCCAGCCAAACAGTAGGCCAAATGCTCCATACGCAGTAAATGGGGCTAGTGCAAAGAGCTTAAAGGAGATGAATGCCCGTATGCTTCATGAACTACAAGAGCTTCAGGAATCATCTCAGAGGGAAGGAAACAGTGATCGACAGTGTGTTATGTGCATGAGCGAAGAAGTCTCGGTTGTATTTTTACCATGTGCGCATCAGGTTGTGTGTGTAAAATGCAATGATTTGCATGAAAAAAAAGGTTTAACAGATTGTCCATCTTGTACAGTTCCTATCCAACGGCGAATAAACGTATATGGTGTAAGCTCATAGTGCTAGTTGAATGTGTAAATGTCCTTATTAATGGACAGAAACCATTGATATAGTTTTGGGGCATTAAATATGGATGGCAGATGTGGGTATGCTTTTCCTTCCTCATGCTCAGTTCTGGAAGTATAGTTTTGACTTTGATTAATATGATGGGCTTCAAATACATTGTCCGCGGTTTTGTTATGTTTTGTTATAACCGTCTGGAAATTTATTGTTATCCTTCGATTTTGTCACGAATGCGATCAGGACTAGTGCTTCGACTTTAGTCAAAAACTGAGGTTCATTTCTTCAGATTATGACATGCACTATCTATAGCTTGCTATAGCTGTCCTGTTGTTTCTGCAAACAAGCATTGTTATCCTTTCTTTCATTGTGTGATAAGATAAATCTTTTGCAAAAAAGAAGTGCTGTATGTGTGGGCATGCACATGTATATTTTTAGTTGAACTGATATTTGATTTCATTCTCTTTCTAAAACTTTGATTTCAGTCTCTTTCATAAAATCCATTTACAAGGTCAGCCAAGTATGACAGTTATGTATATTTCACATCCATAATTCAGGGTTATAATTGTCAGTACCTAAGAATTGTTTCTTGAAAATTTCTTGAAGTACGTTTATCTTTTTCATAATCTCGGATGTAATCCACGAATCCAATGAGGCTTAATACCAAAGGTTTGTTTTAGGCACATACTAAAATTATTTGTATGAGAGCTTGAATCTAGAGAAAGGAAGTAAGATTTTGCTGCTGACATTGTCATTGAGGTTGTTTTAGTGTCAGTTGAAAAATCTGTTTTGCAGTCTTGGATGCAAAATCTTCTTGTGGCATAGGCAAATTTGTTTAGACTTTGGTGTTTCCTTTTTCTCAATATATCCGATTTCTAGAGTTCCATCTTCAGAGTATACATCGATATTTTTGGACATAGTCTAAATGTTCTACATTTTTTGCTGGTCATCTTTTCCGACGAGTTTTGTCCAAAATCCGGTTGGAAATTCAGAAGATTGCAGATTTCAGTGGTTGAGATCACATATTTTTGGGTGCCCAGGGTATTTGAGGACATTGAATCGATTTATGCCAGATTCTAGTGATAATTGCCGAAAAGAAAAAAACATAGAACATTTAAACTACGCCTTATTTTCCTTTGTATTTAAGGTTTCTCCAAGCTAATGGCTAGCCGCTAAAAACATCTATTAATGGAGAAGCTTTAAAGAAAATGCATCCTTACGGGTAAGTTCTTCATTGCACAAACAGCAGTAATTTGTAGATGTGACATTTACTTGTTTCAATCCATAAAAAAGTCCAAGTCGCTTCTTCACTGCCCAAACTGCAGTCATTTGTGGATGTGACATTTACTTGTTTCAATCCATAAAACAATCCAAGTTGCTTCATGTTTTTGCACGTGGTGTACCCAAATGTCCAGTAATTTAAAGTTTGGTTCATTGCCCACATGTCCAGTAATTTAAAGTTTGGTTCTTTGCAGCCTTCCTGTTCTTCAATGTCTCTTACCTAAACGACAGTTGAAGTGGGTGCTTCAAGTTGTGATGTCTACATTGTTATGCTTTTTGATGTTAGTTGTTTTGATACATCTCTGGTCATTGACTATTGAGTACTATACAAGGGAACGTAGGTGCACATCAAATAACTACATTTTAGAGAGCATGTTAGCCCTAATACATGACAGTCAATCTGATTGTAACTAAAGTATGCAAGACAGCTTGATGGCCTCCTAATGGCAGGCCAAAAGCATAAATAATTTTTTCTGATCACGAGTACCACCTCTAGAGGATGATTTTTCCGAGTGTAATATCTCTATTAGCTCCTATATCTTACTCTATTATTTAATGGGATGCACTGAACTTTTAATTTCTGATTCATAAAAAGTTAAAAATGACCACTCTCGGTTGGCTAGGACTCGACCTCAGTCGTCACTACATGGCCGTTTTTGCTACCACAGTAACAGGTCCGCTAATGTGAGCAATGCTATCTGCATTTAAACAATGACATTTACATCCATCTGTATCGGTTTGTCATGCTATGACCTAATCCTTTGACTATCCAATGCATTACTCTCGAGTCCCAACATTTCAACTTCCTCCACGAACTGTATTTTTCTTTTTGTAAATCTAATGCTGAATTTCTTAAATATCTTGTGTTTGACAGGAGAATTACGGACAACTCAAAAGGTTTCTAAGGGTTATATAAATTCAATTGTTCTTTTGATCGTTTAACTATAGCAAGATCACGAAAGATTGAATGAATGTTTTCTATCACAACTCTGGTTTGAAGCAGGGGTATTCACAGGTTTCATGGGCAAATATGTTGGTCTTGTTGCCCAGTGGGTTAGTATGAGTGGTTGAGGGCTGTGAATTACAAGTAGGAGGTCTCGGGGTCGAGTCCTTAGGCCAGCTGTCTCTGTGATGTTACCGATATTTGTGGGCTTCACTAGATGTCCCTGTTTGATTAGGTGCACTAAGTGGATGTCACTTGCTTTACATTGAGTATCTTCCTTGGAATAAGGGGAAGTGCCTCGGGTTCCTAGGGCTCTATTTTCCAAAGAAAAGATATGTTGGTCTCATGGAAACAATTAGAGGGTTTCAAATGATAATTTCTAGAGAATTAGATGGCCTTTTTGAGCAATCTTTTTATTTGGTGGGTAACGTTGATGAAGTTACTGTGAAGGCTATGAACTTCAAAGCAAAAGTTAATTTTGAAATGATTCTAAATCTTTGTGTATTGTCTTCTAGTGAAGTTAGTTGTTTGGGATTAAGTCAGTGACAACGGATCTAAACTCTTTTGCTGCAAATATAGTGAGTCTGTGCTCTATTGCATAGAGATTTCTACCTGTATTGAACTAAGCACTGAACTATAGTAGCAAAGGTACACAATAAAACATCATAACACGTGATTTACCTTAGAGAAAACCCATATGGGAAAAACTATTGTGAAAATGAAGGACCATGCCTTGCTCTTTTATATTTTTAGAATTAAAAGTACAAATACAGAGAAAGTTGTGCTCTGCATCCTCTCTTACTCCTTGGTTGCTGCACTGCTATGGAACATGAACACAACCATAGGGGTTGAACCTTTTCTTCCTCTTTCAACTAGGGTTTTATCATCATTTCTTGGCCATTAAAGTTAGGGCTTTTTATTCTCTTGATGCTTCTAGAAGTTTTTACGGAATTACATACATTAAGCTCCACATGGATAAATCATAGGGAGTAGATGTGGCTTCCACATGTACATGTAGGAAAAAACGACGAGTTGTTTTGGGGGTATAATTTTCACATATGAGCTTTGTTTTGGGTGTTCTTTTTTTTACTTGAAATCTTTCAACAAGTATTATAAGGGGTAAAAAATGCTATGCCATTTTGACCCCCAAGACATCTTCTAAGGCCTCAATCCAAAGGATTTTAAGTGCTAGTACATTAGTGTGGTTTTCATGGTTTGACTAAAATTGACCCATGTAGTCCCAACTTATGTTTTTCCCATTCCAAAACATCAACAAAGCAATGTAGTAACTATATAGATCCATTCCAAATCCATCTCTCCTAATTTTGGGAGGCTTTTGGTCTCGAGAAAATTTAATTATGAAGGAGACATGGAAACAATTCCTTAGCTTTTTTCTTGGAACACCATTTTTACTTCTCTAGTAGATTCCCTTTCAATATCTCTTGCAAAAGTTCTTGTTGACTCCTAGTCATCTTGATCTTGTTTTGTAGAACCATATCTTCTAGTAATTCTTCTTGTGCATCTGGTTATAAGTTTTCTACATAAGACAAGAGTGGGATCTCTCCTTCCTCATCGAGCATGGATGGCTTATAGAGTTTCAGGTTCTCTAAATATAATATCGAGTAAATGTGCTTATATAGAGTTATAGTAAGTCTGTAGTCTTTGTTTCCAACTTGCTCCAATATTTTAAAAGGCACATATCTTAGGGCCTTGATTTTCTTCCTTGGGCCCTGAATTTTCCCTTGTTCAAGGGAAACTAGACTTAGTGTCCTATTTTAAAAGTCTTTTCAACCCTAAGTTAATCATCCTCAACCTTGTATTTCTTTTGGGATTTCTTCAGTCTCTTATGAACTTGCAAGTGTATTAGCCCGATCCCATCCCTAAACTTGTATGCCTTTAACAAAAGGTTGATGCCTCACTTGTGTCATTTTGTCCAGATACAATATCCAATGGCAAGGATGGCAAATATCTAAGACATATTTCAAAAGGAGACTTACTAGTGGAAGTGTAAACAACCTTGTTATAGGAGTGTTGTATATAAATCATATTCTCATCCCAAGCCCTTGGATGCTTCCCATCGTAGCCTCTTAACCTTGAACCAACGTACTATTTACCAACTCCATTTGCCCATTTTCCTAGAGATGGAAGGTTGTAGATATTTTCTACTTGGTATCCAAATTATCCTAAAATGAAGTCTAGAATGTATTGAAAAATCTAGTATCTCTATGATAGGTGATGCTTCTTGGTATCTTGGAGTGCAGCCATAGTCTTTCATAGAGAAAGCTTTGTTGCTTATTTTCCTTCATTGGTCTTCTTATAAGGCATCATGACACACATTTGAATCTATCAACTACCACAAACAAGTATTCATGCTCTCATCTTGTCATTGGCAAACTCCCACAAAGTCGCATTGCAAGTACATTGTATAGTCCTTGCTCCTTGTTGCTTGGTTTGTTGGTACAATATAAGATACAACCTCTAATAAATATTGCAACTTGTTCTTGCATCTTAGGCTAGTGCACATATATAAGTTTGGCCACTATCTTCCCAACATCAAAATTTATGGCAACTAGGCTTGTATAGTGAACCATCTTGGAGATGGAAATCATCGTTGATGTGTCCTTATACCTCTAATGGATTTGCAACTATCGACACAATTCCTTGAAGTCCCAATATTCAACACATGCCTCTTTGTATGCTATATAGGTGAATGGTTCCATGTGCATAATGGCATCCAAAGCTATGATCTTGGTTGTTGGTGGTCTCGATAACATATTTGCTAGCTTGTTAGTGGTGCCCATCTTATATATAATGATCATATGAGATTGTATTAATACCATCCATTTAAAATGCCTTTCTTGGCAAAGCTTTCCTTTAATCTACAAATATTGTAGCTAGTGATTAGAATGGATAACAATCTTGTTACTAAAGAAATAATTCTTACACCTCTTCATTGCTTACAACAACTTGGCATAGATCTCCTTATCATAGGTAGAGTAGTTCAATACTACTACATGAAATGGCTTTCAATGATCACATATCAGTGTGCCCCCTTGCATTAATATTGCGCTTGTGGTATACTTGCTTGCATCACTTCAAATTGTTTATGTATGTTGGGTAATGTTAGCATTGAGGCTTGACCATGTTCTACTTCTATTCTTCAAATTCCTTTAGCCGATCCTTACCTCACTGGAAACTCCTGCCATTTGTTGTTACAACATGGAACGGGGTTGGCACAATTGGAAACGATACAATGAACATCACACCATTCATTAAGCACACAATAGTAGTTGGTGAAATACTCAAACTAAAAGGCATCACCAACCATTTATATAAACCTTTGCCTTGTCTTGAAGGTGGTTTTTTAGGTATTCTCTTCTTTGATTTGGACTTAATGGTATCCAAATTCGAGGTCTAATTTGGTGAAGTATTTCACATGTTGTAGTTGGTCCAACAAGCCATCAATTTGAGGCAAAGGGTGTTGGTAAATGTTTAACAGGCAGCATATGCTTGTCATTGATGGCAAGTACATCAACGAAGATGGCATGAGTACAAGAAGAAGTATCAGAAGTATTTTAGGAAGACGCTGTAGAGCAAGCTCGATAAGTTCAGAAGAGATAGTGCAGAGGATTGTTGGCAGGTTTAACATGCAAAGTGAGCTTGTCATTGATGGCAGGATCAGAGTGTGCATTAATGGCAAGAACAACAATGGCAAAGATCAGCATGATCAACAACGCAATGATAATGGAAGAGGAGGAGCATCAGTGATCATTGGACCCCATCCCGAATCCCCGATAACCGTCAGATATGAATTCAGACAAGAAGAACGCGTAGAAGAGGAGGACAGATCTTAGGCGTCAGATCTGAGCGTAAGATCCGACCATCGTTGGATCAGGGAGAACCTGCATGTTCATTAAAGAGCAAGAAGAGGCGAAATGTGAAATGCTGAAATATGTTGCTCTGACTCCATTTTAGAGTTTCGTAGATCGAGACTTGAAGGCTTGAGACCCTTCATCATAACAAGGCGAAATCGCGAAGTGGCGAAATCGCGAAGTGCGAAATGGCAAAATAATCTTAGCCGTTGGATCAAGGTGTGATCTAGGCCGTCAGATCCAGGAGGTGAATATGGCAAACCACGTCAGAAAGGATAGTCGTGGACCGTTGGATCAAGAGGATGCGTGGCGAAAAATCAGAGTACCACAAAGACCTCATTTCAGAGTTTCGCAGATCGGGAAATCCAAAGGAAAGAGGTTCAAACTCGCGATACGTGAGATCACGAAAAGATCTTGACCATCAGATCATCAAGGATTTTGGACCATTGATCTAAGCTCCATCTCGGAGCTTTGCCTATCGCGACTTGGAGTGAAGAGAACCTCCATCATAGGAATTGCGAGATGCGAATTCACGATAAGATATGGACCGTCAATTCACCAAGAACATGGACCGTCGATCTGAGCTCCATCTCGGAGCTTCACCTATTGTGACTTGGAGTGACGAGAACCTCCATCACAGGAATCGCGAGATGCGAATTCACGATAAGATCTGGACCATCAATTCACTAAGAACGTGGACTGTCGATCTGAGCTCCATCTCGGAGCTTCGCCTATCACGACTTGGAGTGACAAGAACCTCCATCTAAGGAATACTGAGATGCGAGATCGCGAAAAGATCTAGACCGTTGATTCATCGAGATCGTGGAACGTCGATCAGGGTCGATGAAGATCATGAGTTCGAAGCACCTTTTAGCGTAGCCTGTGGTCACCGCGTGTGGTCACATGGAGGAAGGACCCAATGCAAATGAGTTCCGCCTCGGAATTTCGGGGATCGCGTCTGGGAGTGTCGAGACACTGGATCATATGAATGCCAAAATACCGAAAAGGTGAATTGTCGCTGTAACCGGTGGTCACCGCCTGTGGTCACATAGAGGAGGGAGCTAGAGCAGCCAAGCTCCTTTTCAGAGCTCATGACATGGAGAGTCAAGATGTCTCATCGCAGAATCTCCGAATTGTGAAAGTGCGAAACGGGTAAATAACGACAATACCTAACGGTGCAGGTGAATTTGAGCATAATCAGAGGGCTAATCTTGCTCCTCATAGTGTAATTGCTAGAAACCATTGATGGTCTCTGCCAGAGAAGTTGAAGAGTCTCTGGGAATCTTCCAATGGGATGAAGATAGGTCACAGAGGGGATTGACAGATGGATGAGCGTTGAGGTATGTAACTGAAACAGAAGGCATAAGCTTGACTATGCTAGAGAAGACGAGGAGTCTCAACTGCCAGAAAGGTTGATGAATCTCAGCAGAACACCCAGTGATGCTGGACACGTGGTGGGAACCACCAGAGAAGTTGAAGAGTTGCGATGATCAGGCAGAGCACTCGAGAGGTGGAGGATATTGGCGCGGTGTGAGTATGTAGAGGTATTGCGTGCATTGCATGCACAAGGTGCACAGAAGATATAAGTACATGGTACAGAGAAGAGATGGGGTTGTTGCTGTTGGAGTTGCTGTGGTTGCTATTGTTGAAGGTGATTCACGTGTGAAGAAGGAGGAGAGTGCAGCAGCTGAATTGAATAGAAGAGGAACTGTGCAGTGAATGGACATGGCGCACAGAGCATAAAAAGAAGAAGAACAGACAACACAAGTGATGTGTGTAGGAAGGCAGTGAGGCAGATAGAGAAACAAAATGCAGCAGAATAGTGATTAGTCTGGTAAGCCATTGTTGAACATTATATCACTGTAATGAATTTCAGTAGCAAAGATTTATAAAACAGGGTGGTAGGGAGGTGCTAGGGAGGACTGTTGTCCTCAGAGGTTCAAGTGGGTGCTTGAACATAGGGAGTTGGTGCTTCCTTCTAGTTGGTGCTAGAGAAACCAGGGAGATGGTGCT
>ML777593.1:140497-158843 GCA_009831015.1 Picea engelmannii | reverse complement strand
GGATTTTGATGAAACATTTGCGCCCGTAGCAAGATTAGAAGCTATCAGAATGTTTCTTGCCTATGCTTGTCATAAAAGGTTTAAAGTCTACCAAATGGATGTCAAGTCAGCCTTTCTAAATGGAGATTTAAGTGAAGAAGTCTGCATGGAACAACCAGAGGGTTTCAAACTGTCTGATAACCCTGACTTAGTATGCAAGATGAAGAAAGCTTTATATAGTTTAAAACAAGCCCCTCGAGCTAGGTATCACAGACTGGATACGTATCTCAAAGACAAAGGGTTCAAGAGAGGAACTGCTGACAACAATCTGTATATTAAAACAGAGGATAATAATTTGATCATCGTATTGGTCTATGCAGATGACATCATCTTTGGATGTAATAAGGATTCATTGGTACAATGGTTTGCTTCTGCCATGGAGTCTGAATTTGAAATGTCTATGATAGGAGAGTTGTCATTTTTTCTTGGTCTACAAATTACTCAGAGGTCCGAAGGGATGTTCATTTCTCAAGAAAAATATCTAAGAGAAATGTTGAAAAGGTTTCAAATGGAAGATTCTAAACCTGTGGGTACACCTATGGTAACTGGATGTAAATTAAGAAAGGAGGATGATTCACCTGATGTTGATCAAAGCTCATATCGATCAATGATAGGCAACCTGTTGTACATCATAGCATCTCGCCCAAACATAATGCATGCTGTAGGAATGGTAGGAAGATATCAGGCTGCACCTAAACAGAGTCATTTGCAAGCTGTCAAAAGGATATTCAGGCATTTGAAAGAAACAATGACTTATGGTCTGTGGTATCCCAGAAATCAAAATTTTCAGCTAACTGCTTATTCAGATGCAGATTGGGCAAACTGTGTTGATGAGAGAAAAATCACTAGTGGGGGAGCATTCTTCCTGGGTGACTCTTTAGTAGCCTGGCTTAGTAAAAAGAAAGGTTCCATTTTCGTTATCAACCACAGAGGCAGAGTACATTGCTGCTGCTACATGTTGCACTCAGGTATTATGGATGATTCAGACACTTGCAGACTTGGAGGTAAAATACACTGCACCGATCCCGATTCATTGTGATAATACTAGTGCCATCAGTGTGTCTAAAAATCCTGTATTCCACTCCAAGACCAAGAATATTTCCATAAAATATCATTTTCTGAGAGAGCAGGTCACCAATCAGATTGTTCAGGTCCATTACATTCCAACCACAGAACAAATTGCATACATTTTTACTAAACCTCTAGCTAAGACACCATTTGAATATCTCAGACAGAAGTTGGGTGTTATCCCGTCTCACATCTAAGAAAGTCCATCCTATTAGGGGGAGTCTTGTATTGATTGCATATCTCATACCTCATAAAAATACTGCAACAACTCAGGGGGAGCATGTTCTCTTTGACATTGATATCAAAGGGGGAGAAAAGAATTTGAGTGCCTTAGTTGCCATCAATGCCAAAGGGGGAGATTTTTGGTAAATGTTTAACAGGCATCATATGCTTGTCATTGATGACAAGTACAGCAGCGAAGATGGCATGAGTACAAGAAGAAGTATCAAAAGTATTTTAGGAAGACGCTGCAGAGCAAGCTCGATAAGTTCAGAAGAGATAGTGCAAAGGATTGTTGGTAGGTTTAACAGGCAAAGTGAGCTTGTCATTGATGGCAGGATTAGAGTTTGCATTGATGGCAAGAACAACGATGGCAAAGATCAGCATGATCAACATCGCAGTGATAATGGAAGAGGAGGAGCATCAGTGATCGTTGGACCCCATCCTGAATCCCCAATGACCGTCAGATATGAATTCAGACAAGAAGAACGCGCAGAAGAGGAGGACAGATCTTAGGTGTCAGATATGAGCGTAAGATCCGACCATCGTTGGATCAGGGAGAACCTGTACGTTCATTAAAGAGCAAGAAGAGGCGAAATGCGAAATGCCGAAATATGTTGGTCTGACTCCATTTCGGAGTTTCGTAGATCGGGACTTGAAGGCTTGAGACCCTTCATCATAACAAGGCAAAATCATGAAGTGACGAAATCGCGAAGTGGCGAAATCTAGAAGTGGAAAAATCGCGAAGTGGCGAAATCGTGAAGTGCCGAAATCGCGAAATGCGAAATGGTGAAATGATCCTAGCCATTGGATCAAGGTGTGATCTAAGCCGTCAGATCCAGGAGGTGAATATGGCAGACCATGTCAGAAAGGATAGTCGTGGACCGTTGGATCAAGAGGACGCGTGGTGAAAAATTAGAGCACCACAAAGACTCCATTTCGGAGTTTCGCAGATCAGGAAATCCAAAGGAAAGAGGTTCAAACTTATGATACGCGAGATCACAAAAAGATCTTGACCATCAGATCACCAAGGATTCTGGACCGTTGATCTAAGCTCCATCTCGGAGCTTCGCCTATCACGACTTGGAGTGACGAGAACCTCCATCATAGGAATCGCGAGATGTGAATTCACGATAAGATCTGGACCGTCAATTCACCAAGAACGTGGACTGTCGATCTGAGCTCCATCTTGGAGCTTCACCTATCGCGACTTGGAGTGACGAGAACCTCCATCACAGGAATCGCGAGATGCGAATTCACGATAAGATCTGGACTGTCAATTCACCAAGAATGTGGACCGTCAATCTGAGCTCCATCTCGGAGCTTCGTCTATCACGACTTGGAGTGACGAGAACCTCCATCTAAGGAACAACGAGATGCGAGATCACGAAAAGATCTGGACCGTTGATTCATCGAGATCGTGGAACGTCGATCAGGGTCGATGAAGATCATGAGTTTGAAGTGCCTTTTAGCGTAGCCTGTGGTCACCACATGTGGTCACATGGAGGAAGGACCTAGTGCAGATGAGATCCGCCTTAGAATTTCGGGGATTGCGTCTAGGAGTGTCAAGACACTGGATCATAAGAATGCCGAAATACTGAAAAGGTGAATTGTCGCTGTAACCGGTGGTCACCGCCTATGGTCACGTAGAGGAGGGAGCTAGAGCATCCAAGCTCCTTTTCGGAGCTCATGACATGGAGAGTCAAGATGTCTCATCGCAAAATCTTCGAATTGCGAAAGTGCGAAACGGGTAAATAACGACAATACCCAATGGTGTAGGTGAATTTGAGCATAATCAGAGGGTTAATCTTGCTCCTCATAATGTAACTGCTAGAAACCATTGATGGTTTCTGCCAGAGGAGCTGAAGAGTCTATGGGAATCTTCCAATGGGATGAAGATAGGTCACAGAGGGGATTGACAGATGGATGAGCGTTGAAGTATGTAACTGAAACAGAAGGCATAAGCTCGACTATGCCAGAGAAGACGAGGAGTCTCAACTGCCAGAAAGGCTGAGGAATCTCAACAGAACACCCAATGATGCCGGACGCGTGATGGGAACCACCAGAGAAGTTGAAGAGTTGTGATGATCAGGCAGAGCACTCGAGAGGTGGAGGATATCGACGCGGTGTGAGTATGCAGAGGTATTGTGCGCATTGCATGCACAAGGTGCACATAAGCTATAAGTACACGGTACAGAGAAGAGATGGGGTTGTTTCTGTTGGAGTTGCTGTTGTTGAAGGTGATTCATGTGTGAAGAAGGAGGAGAGTGCAGCAGCTGAATTGAACAGAAGAGGAACTGTGCAGTGAATGGACATGGCGCATAGAGCATAAAAAGCAGAAGAACAAACAACACAAGTGATGTGTGTAGGAAGGAAGTGAGGCAGACAGAGCAACAAAATGCAGCAGAATAATGATGAGTCTGGTAAGCCATTGTTGAACATTATATCACTGTAATGAGTTTCAGTAGAAAAGATTTATAAAATAGGGTGGTAGGGAGGTGCTAGGGAGGACTGTTGTCCTTAGAGGTTCAAGTGGGTGCTTGAACATAGGGAGTTGGTGCTAGAGAAACCAGGGAGATGGCGCTTCCTTCTAGTTGGTGCTAGAGAAACTAGGGAGTTGGTGCTTCCTTCTAGTGGGTGCTAGAGAAAACAGAGAGTTGGTGCTCTCAGCAAGTAGCAGCTTGCAAAACTGAGGTTGTATCCTCATTATGAGTCGGTGCTCATATGTATGATAATGTAAAGAATGTAATTAGTACTTATCATATAAAGAAAAAGAGGTTTTTACCCTGTATGGGTTTCCTCGAGAAATATCTATCTATGTGTTTCTCATATATGTGACTGATGCTGAATGTGCCATTGTTTATTTCCCTGCATTATTGTGATCATCATTGAGTGCCTTGTAAAGATTTTAAAAGAAGCATAATTGTTTAAGCACGGTGACAACTGATTCACCCCCCCCTCTCAGTTGTCCAACAAAGGGTACTTATTCTTGTTCAAGGCGATCTTATAAATATATTTATAATCAATATGCATTCTCCAAGCATTCTTGCGTCTTAAAATAACATGTGACCCACATGGTGAAGTACTCAACTTTATGATACTCTTCTCCAACAAGCTATGCAATTGTTTCTTCACCTCATTTGCTTGTAATGTACATTGTTAATATAGTTTTACATTTGGCACATGAGAATCTAGCAGTCATTATGTCTCATGCTCCACTTTCCTCTTTTGATCAAGATTGGATCATTATATTATTTGTCATCTATCTCGATGCTTTCAGAGTGGAAAAAAACAGAGGAATCAATTTGTAGGGTCATTTTAATGGTAGGTCCTAGTTTGAAAAATTGGGGTTTGAAATCTTCCGGAGCCATTTGGGGGCATCAAAAGAAATTTTCTGGGGTCAAAAATTTTCCAGCTTTAGCTTGGACCTCTTGAAACTATTCTACACATCGAGACTTTTCCAAAGGTGAAAAAATCACGTCAATCAGAGCTCATATGAAAAAGTTATGCCTCCCACAAGTTGACCTACCGTGTTAACCACCATTGTACGGGTGGATGCCACGTCAACCCCCATTACCCATGGATACAGGACTAGCCATGTATGGACTTTCAAGAATATTCTAGAAGGCCCAAAACCTTATCACAATTGAGGGTTGAGGAAGTCAAAACCCTACCCCTAGATGGCTATTGGGTGATGTCAAATACTGAGCCACTAGAATGATAAGGGGTTCCATTCTTTAGCATTGTATTTGTTCCATAGTTGAGAAGAGCACCTATGAATGATATTTTGAGAGCATAACATAGGAAGGGAGATTCTGTAGAAGCCATACATGCCATAGTGTCAAAGGAAACTCCATAGAGAGTTCCTCTTTCTTTGTACTTCCATTTGGAGAAAAGAGAGTAGAGTGACCTCACATTCTACCCGAGTTTTCTCCTCTATTGGGTTTCCCAGGTTATCTTTTGTGTTTATTTGTGGATGGTATGTGAGTATTTATTTATTTCCTCTTTTTTTTTATTTCATCTATTTCATACATTTTAAGAAAACAACCAGTGATTAAAGAATGTGAGATCTAAAGGAAATTAACCTTCACAGTAAACATTTCAATATTTTGTTAGATATGTTGTGATGAATTGTCCAATGGAGTATCCACAACAATTTACAAGTCATATTGATATCATAGCATGTTTTCTTGGGGTATTTGTGAAAATTTGCAAGGATTCAGGAATTAGTTTAGGAAAAAATTCGCAAAAACCTAGTCATGGCCAACGAGTCTGTTCATAACAACCCTTGAGATCCAACAAATGAGAGATTTGAGAGGTTGGAAGCGAAATTCATTGACATATCTCGCAATATGTCCCTCCTCATAGCAGCTCTAGTAAGCAAGATCAGGCTGTTTAGAGAAGTTGGAGGCTTGAACTTAGAGATCAGATCAAACCTAGAAAATGAGTCACGAAAAGAACCCGAGAAAGAGAAATTGATTTCCAGTACCATAAACCCTTCAGAATATTTATTCAAGATAGAAGAAAAAGTGGACATAAATCCATACCAAGGCGAGATCGATGCATTACAAATAAATCATTGGTTGCAACAACTAGAGGTTTATTTCAATGTTCACCATATAGATGAAGAAAAAAAGATATCATTTTCCAGATTGAAGTTAAAGAGCCATGCTTTAACTTGGTGGGAAATCCATATGGAAACACTTAGGTTGGAGAGTGATCCACTAGTAACTAGGCGGGAGGAATTCAAAACTCTCATCAAGTCCCAATTCTACCCTATTGGGTATGTAGAGGACCAATGGATCTGGTGGCACTACTTCAGGAAGAAGCAAGGGTAGAGAGTAAATGAGTACACCACTAAGTTTAGAAAGATGACCATCATTCTAGGTATCTCTCCCAATAGACCAGATGTACTCCTTAAATATATGTGAGGTCTATATAGCCATGTACGAAAGAAAGTGATTCTTTTCAAGCCAATAACAATGGACAAGACATGTGTATAGGCATAATTTGGAAAACATAGGCCACAAGAAAGGGTAGCCAAGAAGTTCCAAGTAGAAAGAACACCAAGAAGTTTTCAAGGAGGGAAAGAAGAAGTGGAAAGAGGGAAAGGATAAGAAGATGGTATCCATTGCACATCAGTGCAAGGATCCTAGAAACCATTGTAACCATTGCAATATTGATGGGCACACTAAGGAAAAGTGTCGGAAACTACATCTAGAGTTGAACCCAAAGAACTGCAATAAGGATGCAAATAAAAAGAATCTTCTAGCCATGGATTTGAGAAATAATGTTGAAAGCAAATCCAATGTGGATGAGAATATTGTATGCACATTAGTGGAGAAGGAGCTGAATCTGAGTAGCCTTCATCAGCAGGAAGAGAAGGAGATGACCAAACTCTTCCACTTCAAGATCCAGGTCAAGAAGACCAAGATTGATGCTTTGTTCGAATCTAGTTCACAAACTAATATCATAGTAGCGGATATGGTCAAAAATTTTGGATTGGAGGCTCACAATCATCCTAGCCCATATCCATTGGGATGGGTAAACAAGGATGCAAAGATCCAAAACAATGTAAGATCAAATTTGTTGTAAGTGTTGATTTTATTGTTAAAGTGGAATTGGATGTAGTACCCCTTGATGTATGTGGAGTAGTGTTTGGAACCCCCTACATGTATATGAGGGATACAATCTTCAAGTAGAGATCCAACCAATACTGACTAATCAAGGATGGGAATTCCTACATCATCAATGTGCATAAAATAAAGTCAAATATTTCACTGGTAAGTACCAACCAAACCAAAAAGTTGATTAGTTCTAGTAAGAAATATGTTTTAATTTTCTTAAGAGAAAATTAGATTAAGGATGAGTCAATAAGAGTAAAGACATCCTTCGAGGGGTGTACTAAAGAGAAGAAACATCAGTGAGAGGAGGTTGCTACAAGCATACAAATGAGTGTTTAAAGAACTTAAAAAGCTACCACCCAAGAGGGAAGTGGAGCCTAAAATACAATTATTTCCAGACTCCCCATTGCCGAATATTGGGATGTATAGACAGTCCATTCTAGAATAAAATGAAGTGAAGAAGCAGTTACAACAACTGTTGGAGCAGGGTGTGATTTGACCTAGTTTCTTAGCTTGTGGGACTTCTATCATAATTGTCCAAAGAAGGATAAGACTTGGTGAATGTGTATCGACTACAGAGCATTGAATAAGATTACACTAAAAATTCAATACCCTCTACCCAGTATCGATGATCTATTAGATCAATTGCAACACACAAAATATTTCATCAAGTTAGATCTCAAATCGGGATACCACCAAATAGCTTCAAGGAAGAAGACACTTGGAAGACTTCCTTCAAGACAAGGCAAGGTTTGTATCAATGGTTGGTCATGCCATTTGATTTATGTAACACACCAACTACATTTCTGAAACTTGTAACGGCCCAACATTATTAATTAATGATTGTAATTTATTTAGGGTAAGTTAGATTAATTATTTAAATAATTAGATTGAATCTTTTATTATTTTATTATTAAAAAGGTAGGTGAAGTAATTAATAAGGGGATAAAACAGATGTGAATTAAATGGGGGCATGATTCAAGAGAGGGGATAAGAAAGGAGGTTGGGAAGGGGAGAAGGGGATCGAGAGAGGAAGAGAGGATTGGAGAAGGAAATGGGAGAAAGGGAATTGGAGGGAAATTGAAGGAAGATTTAGGGCTAATGGACTAGTTGCTGGGATTTTGGGCTCGGGGGCCAGGGAATCTAATTTTCTGGAGCTAGAGAGCTGAAGAGGCTATGTTCCTAGCTGGCTGGGAGGAAACAGTTTCAGGCAAGCATTCAGGCAAACACTTTCAACAAACATTTTCAGCAGGACGACCTTCTTCTTCAAGAGGTAATTCTAAAATTATTATTTTAGTTATTATTTTTGTACTAAATTCAAGAAATTTCAAGTTATAGCATTTATAGATATACTATGTGATGTTTAGATTTTGTTGTTAAATCTTGCAACCAAAATGAAAGAAATCCCCTATCATGGTTAAACATAGATATATATTTACTCTAGTTTTAAAGCCTTTTTGGCTACTACAAATGGTATTAGAGCCCAGTTCCAAAACTGGGACTAGGGCCTAATCACCCTTAGGACATAAAGTCTAGATATATTGTCCTAACCATAGTAAAAAGAAATTTAAACAACCCATACAACTTTTAAGAAGATCCATTAAACAATCAGAACCAACCCATATTTTGAACATAGTCCAGGACTAGAAATCACCCTAAAACACCCCAAATAGTAATTCCAAATTTATGAGGATAAAATAGATAAGAGACTTATTACACCCTTCCCACCTATGGTCTTAGCCACTTGTTATTGGTTTGGCTCTCTGTTTACTCATAAGAACTGCACCTGCAAGGGACAAAGACATCATGAATAAGGGAATAAGGGTTAGATGCAAAAATAAAATAAAATAGAATATATATATATATATATATATATATATATATATATATATATATATATATATATATATATATATATATATATATATATATATATATATATAAAATGAAAAATTGGACTCTTATTATCCAAACTCCAAGTCATTATTTTCCATACCATCAATGCAACCAAGTCATATTTGAACTTGAGACCAAGTGTGAGGCGCCGAGGGAGAGAGCCCACAAGCCATAACCATGCACCATGCATTTCAGTTATCAAGCCCGACTCCTTTAGTCATTCACATCAGAAGCATCGAGCTTAATTCACAAGGAAACACTCGCCAGAAGCATCGAGAGCACATGCCAAGCACCAGGAGGAGTCCACAAGCCAACAACAAGTGATTAATGCGTATCCTCGGGTGCCAATGTTTTTCATACCATGCACTAACCAACATAACAACACTACCACTTATTGGGATAAAATTTGGTCTTTTATACTCAAACCATAAGCCGAGTTGAATTGATCCGAAAATGATCTTGTAAAGACTTGGTTGAGTTTTAAGCATGTGTTAAATTACCATTCAAAAACTTAAATGAGGAAGGAGATATTAATGAAAGAATGTTGCAGCCATCATAAAGAATACATAACATAAAGTAAACATTAAGAACAACAAACCATAATGCCAATATTGTTAATGAAGTTCGACAAGGTGTATCAACGAGGGAGGCTTTCTTATTAATCTTCAATGTTGTAAAATTACATCAGAAGTATCTCAAATGGATTACAAACTGGTCTGGTTGTGTTTTGCTCGACCTCAATAATCCAACACAACTGACGACACTGAAAAAGGTTGAGCGTAACTCCCAGAAATGGCCTCCAAAGTTCGCTTCCTCAATGGCTTCCCTGCATAAAAATGGCTTAGGATTCATGAATTCTTTAGCATTCTACTGTTTCTGAACCTCCTCATGTTTTCAAAAACCTCTAGTTTATATAGGATTTGAGTTGGGGTTCTCTTCCCAACTTCCCCCCAAGATTTGGCCTAAAAAAGGGCTCTAAATCCCCCAAAAATGGGCAAAATCCTCCAAAATCAGCATAAAAATCCAAAAAAATCATACAATATAGTTTAAAAACCGACAAATGAAAAAACTTTGGTGCGCAACCCCCTTTCTTCGGGCCTTTGGTCATATGGAGCGTGCCATATGGCAAAGCGCTAAGTGTTGTTTCCCTAACCTCCGGTCGAGCCCCTTGACATCTGGCACCTGGTCATGTAACCGACCATGTGGCCAATGCTTAAGCCTCTCGTGCCCTAATCTCTGGTCCAACCCATGCTCTATGGCCCTGGTCACATGGAAGGTGCCCTTGGTTGGTGGCTTGTCGCCGCTGACCAGGGGTTATCCCCAAATCTTTGGTGTATATCAACTTAAATACAATTTTCTCCACATGTATAACAAGGAACAACTATAGCTCGGACGGTGCGCGCTCTGGTGAAGTTGTTGGTCGCCTGGGAGGTCAGGTGGTCGAATCTTGCAGAGGGAAAAATAAATTTTTGAACCGACCCACATTGGCCATATCTGGGGTGCCACGTGGCACCTTATGATTGGGCCATGTGTCACCTTTGGATTGGCCATCGTACACACAGTTAGTTGCCCAGCGGACTGCCACATCACTCCTGCTAACGTATCTACCCAGTCAACGTTGTACGACATGTGTAAGGCCCAGATCCTGGCACCTGGTGCCACGTCACTTTGCCATACTATATAGTCAGCTGCTCGATCACTGCCATGTCACTTCCATATGTCATCTGTACTGCCATGTGTTGAACTTTCATTGGGCCACGTCAGCGTACAAACTGCCACGTCGGCGTCCGTACAATCCATGTGTCAAATCTGTACTGTGCCAACTCAACTTCAAAACACCAAAAATGAGTGACACATGTCAACTCCTAGTGCTGCCACATGTCCCTACTGATGTCATCATGGCATCATGATGAAATCACCTGACACATCATGCTGTCGTACTGCTGACATCAACAGTATGACCTGATGACTGTTGACTTTGATTTTTTTTGCCTATTTGGGAAATCGATCATAACACAATAACTTTCTCATACGGTGTCCATTTTCAGAAAAAAATATATGGCCGAAATTGGCGCAACGAGCCCAACACAATGGTGCTAATTTCATCTGATTCTGAGAAATTTTATTTTTAGGCCTTCCTGGATCCATTTGGATCACGCCTCCCCACTAAGACCTTTTGGTCCTCCAAAAGGATATTAACTAGTCATCAAGTGCAGGATAGACCTCCCCACTTTTCCTTTGTCTTTAAACTATGTCTTGTGTACCTGTCGCATTATAATCAATTGCATAATAACCATGAAAATTGAAAGCATATTGTTAGCCACTTGAACTCGTTCACATCTTACTGAATCCACTACCATCCATGTAGAAAACATTAGCAATGATAATATAAAAAATATTATTGAAACTGAACCAATATGTTTGAGGTGCTTGCACGAAATTAAATCATCTCGAAGCAAAGTATGATTGAATTCTCATCCTATCACCATCTCATGTTCATGCTTAAGATCAATTTCTTTACTTGACACAATTATAGGTGTGTTGCTTGCATAAGATGCCTTCCTTAATTGTTCCATTGTTTGAAGAGATTGATTAGATTTTATGTGATGAGCATGTACAACATATTCATTGCCTTCTTTAGTTAAGTGATATTGATTTTTTTCTCTATAGAAGATTGCTTTGCGATCATATAAATAAAGGCTTCCTAAGACCATTCCACATGTTTCTAGCGACACCACATCACATGTTACTTCATCCACATACTTAGATGTAATTGCAAATTTTATAATACATTGCTTTGTTATGTGAAATTTGTGATCTTTGCTTATCCAATTAAGTGAATAGGGTTTGTGATGCATCTTAGTGTTTAATCCCAATTTATTAACCACTTCCTCTGAAATTAAGTTAGATTGACATACACTATCTATCAATGTGTCGATCTTAGTATGTTTCATTATGACCCTTATATGAAACAATTTACTTCTAGAATCATATCCATCACCAATTTTACCTGACAAAACAACTACTGTAATCTTAGTTTCATCACCTGAATCATACCCCAAGTCTATTGGCTGTGTTGTTGTTGCAACTGTTTGCCTCCCTTTCCTCTCTTTGAACCACTTTGGTATCATCTCTGGTTGCAATTTCCAGCAATGGTCATCATCATGCCCTTCTTTCTTGCAATGCTTGCAAGAGAGATTATCTTCCTTCATTGTCACTGAATTTGCTTTCTTTCCATTCCCCTTTCTTTTGTCTTCTTTCCTTGAAGACGATTCCCCTGATACACCAACACCTGTTTTCCCTGCTTCAATATACGTTTCTTGAACATAAACCTCATCAAGATTAGTAGGTCCAAACATAAATACAATGTTACGAATATGTGTAGGTAAAACTCCTATATACTTCATAAAATTTTCTTGTGTATGTAATGGAATATTTAACATTAATGCCATCTTATGAAATTCATCCATGTATTCTTTCACTGTTTGTCCTTTTCTTAGTTTAAGACTTTGCCATTCAATTAAATCCTTTTCCTTATAACCCAAAGTATAAAACTACTTTCTAAGTGCAAAAACAAAATCTTTCCATGATGGAAATACATTACCAAATTGTTGAGTACCATGTTGCAACTTACTCTGCTACCAGATGAGTGTTATGCCTGCAAGACAAAGCGATGCCAATTTGATTTGGGTTTCCTTATCTTTGATTTTTTGTACACTGCAATAAACTTCCATCTATCTAATCCAGTTATCAAGCCTCTCAGCATTTACTTCCCCATCATACATGGGCAATTCGAATTTTACATCAAGCTTAAGTAATGACATATCATGCTTATGCTTATGAGAATGTTTTCTTGCAGTAGAAGTTGAATTTGTACTTGAAGAAGAAGAAGAAGATGATGGAGATGAAGGAGGAAGTTTAGGAGGGTCCTCTCCTTCTTCACTTTTGTCTTGTTTTGACGATTCCCCTTGAAAATACCTCTTCCGTTCCAAGTAATCATCATATAAGACCTTTACCATATTTGGCATGGCGAAGAAAGTCTTTTGAAACTCTATCTCGTTCTGAGACATTCCTTCTTCAAAAGCCATCTTCTCACTTTGAGATGCCCTCTTTCTCGATCCAATCTCAGGATCTCCTTCTACAAGCTTGCCTTCACCACGAATTACCTTTTCCATGGTAATAATGCAAACTCAAACAACCAACTGTCAACCTGCTCTGATACCACTTGATCCGAAAATGATCTTGTAAAGACTTGGTTGAGTTTTAAGCATGTGTTAAATTACCATTCAAAAACTTAAATGAGGAAGGAAATATTAATGAAAGATTATTTCATCCATCATAAAGAATACATAACAGAAAGTAAACATTAAGAACAACAAACCATAACTCCAATATTGTTAATGGAGTTCGGCAAGGTTGCCTATGTCTCCAGGCCTTTGTTTCAGTGGGGGAGGCTTTCTTATTAATCTTCAATGATGTAAAATTACATCATAAGTATATCAAATGGATTAAAAATTGGTCTGGATATGTTCTACTTGACCTCAAGAATCCAACACAACTGACGACACTGAAAAAGGTTGAGCGTAGCTCTCGGAAATGGCCTCCAAAGTTTACTTCCTCAATGGCTTCCCAGCATAAGAATGTATTAGGCTTCATGAATTCTTCAGTATTTTGTTGTTTCTGAACCTTCTCATGCTGTCAAAAACCTCTGTTTTATATAGGATTAGAGTTGGTGTTCTCCTCCCAACTTCCCCCCAAGATCTGACCTCAAAAAGGGCTCCAGATCCCCCCAAAATGGGCAAAATCCTCCAAAATCAGCATAAAAATTCAAAAGCATCATACAATATAGTTTAAAAACCCACAAATGGAAAAAATTTGGTGCGTAGCCCCCTTTCTACAGGATTCTGGTCATATGGAGCACGTCATATGGCCAAGCGCTAAGTGTTGGTGCCCTAACCTCCGGTCGAGCCCCTTGACATTTGGCACCTGGTCATGTAACTGATCATGTGGCTAGCGCTTAAGCCTCCTGCACCCTAATCTCTGGTCCAGCCCATGGTCTATGGCCGTGGTCACATGGAAGGTGCCATTGGTCAGAGGGCTGACTCCGTTGACCAGGGCTTATCCCCACACCTTCAACGTATATCAACTTAAATACAATTTTCACCACATGTATAACAAGGAACAACTGTAGCTCGGATGGTGCATGCATTAGTGAAGTCCTTGATCGTCCGAGAGGTCAGGTGGTCAAATCTTATAGAGGGAAAAACAAATTTTTGAACCAGCCTACATTGGCCATATCCGGGTTGCCACGTGGCACCTGATGATTGGGCCACGTGTTTCCTCTGGATTGGCCACGTTACATAGAGTCAACTGCCCAGTGGACCGCCACGTCACTCTCACCAACGTATTTTCCCAGTCAGTGTCGTACAACACGTGTCAATCCCGAAGCTTTCCACCTAGTGCAATGCCACTCTGTCGTACTGTACAGTCAACTGCTCGATCAATTCCATGTCACTACCACCTGTCATCCATACTACCATGTGTCAGACTGTCATTAGGCCACGTCAACATTCGTACAGTCCATGTGTCAAATCCATACTTTGCCAACTCAGCCTGAAAACGTAAAAAATGAGTGACACGTGTCACCTCCTAGTGCTACCACGTGTCCCTGCTGATGTCATCATGACATACTACTAATGTCAATAGTATGGCCTGCTCACTATTGACTTTGACTTTTTTTTCCTGTTTGAGAAGTCGATCAAAATGCGATAACTTTCACATATGGTGTCCATTTTTAGAAAAAAAATATATGGCTAGAATCAACGCGACGAGACCGACGCAATGGCACTGATTTAATCCGATTTCAAGAACTTTTATTTTTAGGCTTTCCTGGATCCATTTGGATCACAAAATGACATCACATACTATCAAACACCCCAGTCATCGCACAAGTCACCGAACACAAGTACCCAAGCCCGTTGATAGAGTTCGCAAGGGGCACAAACTGTGCACAATGCATCATAATCCAACAAACACCACAACCATCAGCCAAGTGCCTGAGACACAATGTTAAGCACAAAGAAGACTGCCAACAGAGAGTGCATAGTGTGGTCAACGGAGATATTATGCAACTTATTGGGATAAATGATATGGCATATCACTCATCGAGGCCCATTTTCCAAATCACAAGACAACACCTATACATAGGGTGCCAAGGAGACATCCCACGATGGAGAATAAGTGCATTACACGACCATATTAAGTGAACACAACACTGAATCCATAAGCCACAAACAACACTAAATTAGCACCCAAGAGCGAGTACCATTACACAAAGCGATGAGGAGGAAGCCCACCATGAGCATACTTCTTACACTACACATAAGATCGAGGGCCAACAACACCAATCATCAAGTGCACACACTAGGTGCCAAGAGGAGAGTCGACAAGGGTCGAAACCAAGCACCAAGCACCAAGGGAGGAGCCTGTGAGGGCATAACTGCACTACGCAATATATTGGCCCTTAGGGCCAATATCCATTAAACTTTACATGGATTCAAGCACCCGAGACCAGCATTACAAACGACAGAGGGGGGGAAATGATCGCGCTACATCCCAAGACGCAGAGAGAAAACCCTTGAGGCAGGTCGGTCAGGCAACCACGACTGTGCCTTTCAGGCCGCTGACCTAGAATCTAGGTAGTTGGCCTTATCCCGAACCACGCAGAGGCAAGAGGGAATCTGGCCTGGCGGCCGACCTTGAAACCATGGCATTTTCCAACAAACTACAAGACCAAAACTGCAGTAGAGCTACAAGACCATAATTGCAATGAGAAATTCAGGGAAAGCATTGACACAACAACATTATCAACCCTAACCGTGAGCAGAGGTAGAGAAGCCTAGCCGAGGAAGAATGAGAAGTGTGAGCATAGGAGTAGGGTTTGTGAAAAGGCACGACAAAAGCTAGTTTAGGTGAGTGAAGGAGCGAGAGGCACGTGGGCCTCATGCGAGGTCCCACGATGCCTATCCCTATTCAAACATTTTTTTTATTATTTCATTTATTTTATTTTAAATTTTTATTTTCTTATTATAAGTCATTAATATCCCTCGGTTATTATGCCCACCCCTCGTTTTATTTTCTTATGAATTTAAATTTAAAATAAAAATTTAAATAACAATAAACAACAATATATAACAATTTAAATTTAAAATAAATATGGTTTCACAAACATTTAAATTTAAATTTAAAATAACATTTTTTTAACACATGTTTCACAAAGAAGATTAAAATTGGTTTATTAAAACCTTAAGCAAATATCATTCTCCATTTTCACAAATCATAATTTATTTGCACTATAGATTTTATGTTGAGAATCGAGATAGTTCATGAATTTATTGTTAATTGATTATTAAGCTGGAATTAGTTAGTGATCATTCACAACTTGTTTAAAGACTGGGAATGACTCGTTGGAACTTCACTTAAGAAAGTTGGTAATCTAATTTGCAATTTACAACTCTAAGTATCAAGTAATTTATTGTTATCTCACACTTGGTTAACTTGAATTAATTTGTTAGTATGAGTTTAATTTCATTGATTGTCCCATTTTGAGAAAAGAGCATTGATAAAAACCTTCATTGTCCAACACTTCAAGCACATTTATGGTGATTTGATCTAGGAATAAATTCCATTGAAATTTGTTATACACATCTAAGTGATCTACATTTTTTAGTCAGGAATTTAATCAACTTACTGGAAGGGTTAGACATTTGTTAATTAGGTAAGTTAGGGTAATTGATGAGTACCTAGCAACACCAACATAACTAGTAAGGAGAGAGAGTTAGTACTTACAGGGACAAAGTTACTAAGCTTAGATGCTTTAACCCTAGCCTTTAACCACTTACCTTATAGGAGTAATGTATGTTTACAAACAAGTATAAAGAACTTTTGCCTAACCCTATGTTTGCAAGTATAAGTTTGAGTAAAACGTTGAATGCCTTAAACCCTTTTCTAATAAGATTTTGGTTGGATGGAGATTCAATTATTCAATATGGTTAGGACTCAGGGAAATTGAGGTTGAGGGGCCTCATCGCAAGGACCACCAATGCCGACGCTGCCACCACCATCACTTGAATTAGCTCTCATTTTGCACTCCTTAGAGGCCATTAATGAGGCATTAAAGGGACGCCAGTCAGCGGAGGTTGAAGTGGAACCCCCACCTTCTAGAGTGGGTAACCCTGAAACGTCGAGGGACTCAGAGGGATGGCCTCCACCAGGGGACATCACTAGAGAACTGCATAAAATCAAACTCCCAGAGTTTGATGGGGGTCGTTCAAGTGAACGTGCAGATGCATGGTTGGAAGGAATGGCATGATGTTTCGCCTTAAGAGACTATGCTTCCACATCAAAGGTGAAGATAATGATATTTCAGTTGAGGGACAATGCCTTGAACTGGTGGAGTAATCTGGAGAGGCAGTTTCACCTTACCCTAGACACCATCTCATGGTAGATTTTTGAGGAAAGGTTCTGGAGGAAATATTTTCCTGCTTACTACGAGGAACAATAGGTAGGATCATTTCATGCTCTAGTTCATGGAAATAGGATCGTGGAAGAGTACGAGATCATGTTCATGGATTTAGTAAAATATTTCTCGTACATGATTACCAATCAATGATAAGCATAACATTTTGTGTATGGATTAAACCCTAAGATAAGGGACATGGTACGGATGTGGAAACCACTATAACTAGCTCAAGCAGTTGGAAATGCTCATTACGTGGAGGAGCATATGAGATTAAACAAAGGTATGATATCAACCATTCCACAACATCCTGGGTTCGTGGGTAAGGCACCTAGGATTTTCTCCAGGGGAGGAAGCTCTAGGCCACCTCCTTATGGAAATAGAGTCGCACCTAGAGCAGTTACAACATGTATTTCAATGGCAACAAGTGCAACATCCCACTCATTGCCAACGATGCAGGTAGGCCCATGACCTTCTCAGGGAGAAACAAGTAGGGGCATGGGCTCCAGGGGAAGGAACTCATTTCAAAGGCCTTCACAGGGAAGCACTCAGGTTCCATCTTGTGTTACTTATTGGGGGTGTGGAGGACCCCATTACTAGCATGACTGTCTAGAGTCACAATAAGGGTTTGTGCATAGAGAAGGAAATGCCTCAATGGAAAGAGCGAGTAATAGCCACCAAATTTATGCAGTGGTTAATAATCATCAGGAAGAACATCAATCCACGGTGTTGGAGTTGTCAGGTATGCTAAATCATGTCAATGTTAATTTTTTTTTTGATTTTGGTGCTGTTAGCGATATTTCCTGTAGAGGGGATTAGATAGCAAAAGAAGGGGTTAAAAACCCATTTGTCCTAAGTTTTGGGCGATAATGCGCCCATGGTAAGCAGCGATCAAGTCCGAGCGGTCCAGATTCGCGCGCCCGGATCAACGACGCGTGTTGGATTCCGGACCCCCCTTGCCTTTCTACCTTTAAGCGGGTGG
>ML777593.1:96051-132391 GCA_009831015.1 Picea engelmannii | reverse complement strand
CTTATCCCGAAATGCTGAGTTGGCTGGGCCGTTCCCAATCCCAAGAAGCAGTTATTGAAGCGGTTGAGGGTGGTTAGACATCGTCTCCACCATTATGGGGACGTCCTGCAATGAATTAAAGGCACGTCGATTCGCCGATGTAATTGTCAGAAGATCGATCGCGTCTACCATAAGTTGCACGATTATTCAAAGATTGCGGCCGCAGAGTGTCAGAAGCCATGCAGACGCAAAGCCTTCAATGCAGTTTCTTGGTTCCGCTACTGATGTTGTTTTGAGTATATGTAGGCATTTTTTCCATTTTTGTATCTATCGATGGTAGAGCTAAGCTCCCGACTGTAAGTTTTAGCGACATTCTGGTTTCCTGGTTATGCCTCTGTGTTTGAGACTTCTTGGTTTATGAAAAATGGTTCTTCTTTTTATGCCTTTGTTTCATCTCATACCGGAGTGTTCACAGTCGAATGATTCACGTGGATTGTTGCAGTTATGTTATGATAAAGGATTTGTCGTGGCATTTTTGTACTCTCTGGTTTTCTGTGTTTGAACATAAAGAGACTTTGTGTTCGAATGCTTTCTCTTCCAATTTGTTATGAACATGATGTTTATTATAGACCTCTGCATCCTTCTTGCATAAGTCTTCCACCTTCTCACCTTTACTACGACTCACTGTTTGGAGTTTATCAAGACCTCACTCGTTCATGCATGCCTGGCCTAGTTTCCGAGTTGAGATTGTATTGTTCTAAGTTTCCTTCCATCTGATCACCCCTTTAAAACAAATTGTGACATTAAACTGATGGGCGTCGGGCTCTGCTCCTGCTAGCAATCCAAGCCTCGACTTCTGACTCCAATAGGTGCTACAGATAGTTTCATTTCACCTTGTGCATTAGAAAAGTGTGGGTTAGCAGCCTACGAGCACGATGACTTTAAACAATTTGAGATGGCTTCGGGGGAAAAACAAGTGGTAGGACCTAGCGTCGATAATTGTCTAGTAGACCTGGGAGTGTGTACTACTAGGTTGAAGGTGTATGTCACTGCTCTAGGGACATATGACCTAATCATTGGAATGGACTGGTTAGAATCCCATCGAGCTTTGGTAGATTGTTTCGCGAAGAGGGCGCTTTGTGTTGATGATGAAGGAAGGTTAGTAGAGATCCACAATGTACTGAGGAAGGTGTCTCTATGCTTTATCTCGACCAATAAGGATAAACGTTGCATGAGGCAAGGTTGTCGATTATATGTAGTGGAAGCAATCAATGAAGGGAAAGGACCCTCCATGGATCAATATCCATTATTGTCGGAGTTTAAGGATGTTTTTCTGAAAGAGTTTTCGGGGTTACCTCCTGAGAGGGAGCTTGATTTTACCATTGAGATAAAAACTAGTGCATAGCCAATATCCAAGACACCATATAGGATGATGACGTTGGAACTTTGTGAGTTGAATATGTAGTTGAATGAACTACTTGACTTAGGGCTAATAAGGCCTAGTGTCTCGCCTTGGGGTGCACCAATAATTTTTGTCAAGAAGAAGGATGGTTCCTTATGAATGTGTATATATTATAGGGTCTTGAACCATGCTACAGTGAAAAATAAGTATCCAATGCCACAGATAGATGATCTCTTTGATCAAATGAAAGGAGCAACAATTTTCTCAAAAATTGATTTGTGATTAGGGTATCACCAGTTAAGGATTAAGGAAAGCGATATTCCTAAAACTTCCTTTAGAACTCGGTTTGGGCATTACGAGTTCATTGTAGTACCTTTTGGTTTGACCAATGTGCCAACAATATTCATGAGCCTCATGAATGGTGTATTCTAAAAGTACTTAGACTGCTTTGTACAGGTCTTTCTGGATGATATCCTCATCTATTCCAAGAATGAAAGAGAACATGAGGAACACTTGAGAGTGGTGTTGTCATGCCTTAGAGAGAACACATTGTATGGCAAGTTGTCGAAGTGTTATTTCTTCCAGAAAGAGATTCACTATTTAGGTCATATAATTTCCAGTGAAGGAATCTCTGTGGAATAAAAAAAGGTGAAGGCCATTATGGAATGGCCAGTGCCAAAAAATGCTCATGAGGTGAGAAGCTTCATGGGGATATATGGTTATTATTGGAGGTTTGTGGAAGGGTTCTGTAAGATAGTGAAACTCATCACCACCTTATAGTACAAGGGGGTTAGGTATGAATGGACAAAGGAATGTGATATTGCATTCATCGAGCATAAGAGGTTACTAACTAGTGTGCAAATTCTACGAGTGTCGGATATGGAAAAATAATTCACAGTCTGCACAGATGCCTCGAAGAAAGAATTGGGGGCCATGCTAATGCAGGATGGGGGAGTGATAGCATATGCATCAAGAAAGTTGAAGCAACATGAGGAGCTTTACACTACTCATGATTTAGATTTGGCAGCTATAATGCTAGCTCTGAATCTTTGAAGGCATTATCTAGTGGGGCAAATCTTTGATCTCAAAACATACCATGAAATATTAAAGCATCTCTTCACTCAAAGGGATCTCAATACCATGTAGAGGCGATGGAGTGAGTTTATGAGTGAGTACGATTTTGGAATTTCGTACATCAAGGGAAAGGAGAATGTGGTCACAAATGCCTTGAGTAGGAGACCACATGTCTTCTCCTTGGTACCCTTAAAATTTAATATGAGGGAGCGAGTGTTGGGGAAACTCCTTGGAGATAGTTGGTATTTAAAGGTTACTTCAACCCTCCAGAGTGGGAGGCAATTAGATCCAAACTATGAAGGATGTAGCCTGGAAACAGATGGATTATTAAGATATTAGGGAAGGATGTACATCCCCAAAGGTGGGGATATTCGAAGCATCATACTCAAGGAATCCCATATATCACTTTATTGTGCACATCTGGGTGTGAAGAAAATGTATGCAATCATGAAGAAAATTTTCTTTTGGGTAGGTATGGAGCGTGATGTAGTCCATTTCGTCGCCAAGTGCCTAGAGTGTCAAGAGATGAAGGCTGACCACCACCACCCGACAGGCCTCCTACAACTGCATGTTGTTCCTATGTCCAAGTGGGAAGTCATTTCTATGGATTTCATTTTGGGATTGTCACTCACATCACATAGACACAATGCCATTCTTGTGATAGTTGATAAGTTGACCAAGAGTGCTCATTTTATTCCAGTTAGAGACACTTATGATGTCATTGATGTGGCACATGTGTTTATAAGTGAATTCATCCATTTGCATGGGCTACCCAAGAAGATCATTTCAGATAGGGACTCCCAATTCACATTTAGGTTTTGGACAAGTTTGCAGTCAGCGTTGGGAACTCAGTTGAACTTAAGCACAACATATCATCCCGAAATAGATGGGAAAACTGAGAGAGTAAATCAGGTTATGGAAGACATGTTTAGGATGTATGTTATGGATAATCAAACCTATTGGGAGAAGTACCTACCTTTGGTAGAGTTCGCCTACAATAACAGTTTTCATAGCTCCATTGGAATGCCACCCTATGAAGTTCTGTATGGAAGGCCATGCAGGACACCATTGAGTTGGGAAAGATTAGAAGATCGAGCGATAGTTAGGCCAGAATTGATTCAAGAGATGAAGGAACAGTTGATTTAGATTAGGCAACGACTAAAGGAAGCACAAGATAGACAAAAAAATTATGTTGATGCATATAGGACTGAACGAAGTTATAAAGTGGGAGATCATTTTTTCATTCGTATCAGGCCTAATAAGAGCACCATTTGATTCAGGAAGGGGAAAAATTTGTCGCCTCAATTTATAGGACCATTCAAAATCCAATAGAGAATTGGACCCGTTGCCTATCGTCTCGTACTGCCACCCCACTTGCATAAAACTCATAATGCTTTTCATGTATATGTTCTATGTCATTATGTTGCTAATGAATCTCATAAACTGAATTGGAAGGAATTGTAAGTCTCGGACGTGGGAACCATCATGGTCGAACCATTACACATATTGTACCATAGGGTTTGACAACTCAGAAATCGTCTGGTAGACCAAGTTAAGGTCCAGTGGGACAATTATAGCCCATGATCTACTACTTGGGAGGATGTAGAGACCTTAAGACAAGATCATCCCTCACTTTTTTTGACCACCTCGAGGATAGGTTTCCCGAAGTTTTGGTGTATGTAATGCCACCTTTTGACTTAGACAACTAGAATTACCTAAGGCCTAATCATCTTTTATTTTCTATTTTACCGTGAAACTATTAATGATACACTTGAAATTTTAAGACATATGGACGTATGTGAATGTCAATTCTATGAATGTTTATCGTTATTTGAATTATGATGGATATTATGCAACCTATTTATAGCTTGAAATTTTGACATTTAAAGTTGTTGGTACATGGATACCGAAGTGTGGATATGATTAAATGCATTTACATGATAATAATGTATAGATATGTATGAATTTGTGTTATAAACTAATTTGCAGGTTAATGGGATATGAAATAGCCAAAGGATAATGACAATAACGGGTTGATATCATGAACATAGAATAGGAAACAATATGGTATGAATCTTTTTATGTGAAATTATGTTGGTTCAATTACATTGCTATGATATGTGGACAAGTGTAGGTTTTCAGGTAGAAAAACTGTCTGAAATTGAAAATACAATGACAAAATCCCAGCAACATAGTGCCACTATATGGTCCATGGTAGGGTGTTGACCCTAGTTCTATTATGAGGGGTGGAGGCTTTTCCCACTGTGTATCCTCTGAAACCTAGAGTCATGGGAGGGCAGTGTTAGATCACACTCCCCCAGACATGTGATGATGACTGCTAGTTTCCTGCCAGGGAAGCTTGGTCAAGAGAGTTGACACTCCCACTTACGAGTTCTATCTTGAGTTAGGTCAATATAGTTGATGCTCCAAGATAGTCCAGTAGAGGAAGGACATGGATGGAAGATGGAAGTAGGTTAGGGAGGAAGGATGACTAGACGTAGTTGAGAGTGTGTGGAATTTTCACCTTATAGTAGAATTTGTTGATTTCCTCTGGTTCATATATATATATATATATATTCTTAACTAAACTACAATTATCTAAGTGAATGTTGCTTGTGCTAAATTATTATAATTGAGAGATTTTGCGAACATTTTAAATGGTTTACTATCCTTTATGAAATGAATGGTCTTGCTGATTAGATTGGACACATACAAGAATTACATCAGTTGTGATAATTATTGTCATTAGTACACATGCAAGTCCTGTATGTGCTAGCTACGCATGCATGCCTTGCAAACATACACTAGTATGTATAAGTGTTTTAAATTGATGATCTTACTTATTTAATCTGGATGTAAGAATCATGGTTTATTTCCTTGTATTGTAAATTACTATAACTTCAGGACGAAGTTTCTTGAAGGGTGAGTGTATGTAACATCCCAACATTATTAATTAATGATTGTAATTTATTTAGGGTAAGTTAGATTAATTATTTATATAATTAGATTGAATCTTTTATTATTTTATTATTAAAAAGGTAGGTGAAATAATTAATGGGGGGATAAGGTAGATGTGAATAAAATGTGGAGAGGATTCAAGAGAGGGGATAGGAAAGGAGGTTGGGAAGGGGAGAAGGGGATCTAGAGAGGAATATAGGATTAGAGAAGGAAATGGGAGAAAGGGAATTGGAGGGAAATTGAAAGAATATTTAGGGCTAGTGGACTGGTTGCTAGGATTTTGGGGTCGAGGGTCAGGGAACCTAATTTCCTGGAGCTAGGGAGCTGGAGAAGATCTGTTCCTAGATGGCTGGGAGGAAATAGTTTTAGGTAGGCAGTTTCAGGAAAGCATCCAGACAAGCACTTTCAACAAACATTTTTAGCAGGATGACCTTCTTCTTCAAGAGATAATTATGAAATTATTATCTTAGTTATTATTTTTGTACTAAATTCAAGAAATTTCAAGTTATAGGATTTATAGATATACTATGTGATGTTTAGATTTTGTTGTTAAATCTTGCAACCAAAATGAAAGAAATCCCCTATCATGGTTAAATAGAAATATATATTTACTCTAGTTTTAAAGCCTTTCTAGTTGCTACAAGACTGATGAATGATGTATTGCGTCCATATCTATATTCATTTGTTACAATCTATTTGGATGATATAATGGTTTATAGTGTTACCTAGGAGGAGCACATCTCACATCTCATGCAAGTGTTAGAGACTTTTAAGAAACACCAATTGTTGGCTAACCTCAAGAAGTGTGAGTTTTCTCAACAATATTTGGTATATTTTGGGTATGTGATTGGTGAAGGGGAGCTCAATATAAATATTGCAAATTTGGAGGCCATCATGAAATGGCCAGTTTCTACAAATGTCACTAAATTTAATATTTTTTTTGGGGTATCACAATACTGCGAAAGTTCATAGCTTCATTTTCAATGATAATTGCACCACTCCACACCATAACAACGAGTGGTAAGTGTTTCCAATGGGGGAAGAATCAACAAAAATATTTCAATGAGATGAAAAGAAAGATCAAACAAACAACATTTCTCACATTACCAAACTTGAAAAATCCTTTCAATGTAGAGACATATGCAAGTGGGTATGCCATGGGAGTAGTTTTGATGCAAGGAGGAAGGCCTGTATGCTATCATTCTGAAATATTTCATGGGGCAGTTCTCATCTAACCTACCTATGACAAGGAACTCTATGCCCTCATTCAAACTGTCAAGAAGTGGAAGCACTGTTTGATGGGAAAGGATACCATCATCCACACATATCACTAGCCACTACAATATTTGCAGGCTCAAAGTAAGCTACAACAAACTAGACATTACGAGTGGATGGTGTTTTTAAAGCAATTTCATCTAGTCATGAAGTACAAGAAGGGAAACCTAAGCAAGTTGGCAGACATGCTTTCAAGGCCATCCACATCCAAGATTACAACTTTGAGAACTCTTATGCACATGGAACCTTTTACCCATGATGCATGAAAAGAGGCATACACAAAAGATGAGGACTTCAAGGAGGTGTTTCAATAGCTACAGGGTCAAATTCATATAGAAGAAGGTGACGAAAATGATGACTATCATTTCCTGAATGGGTTACTCTACAAGATAGACAAGATTTGTGTCCCTGAAGGTGAACAGTTACAACTTATCAGAGAGGATCACACCTCTAAGGTTGTAAGACATTTTGGTGTTGGGAAGACAGAAGACAATTTCCAACTTACATAGGTATGTTTACTAGCCTACAATGCAAGAAGATGTAGCACGATATATTAGAGGATACATAATTTTTTGTGCCAACAATCCAAGTAACAAGAAGGAGGGTCTATACCATCCATTACATGTACCCGATCGACCTTGGGAAAACATTTCCATGGATTTTGTAGGATGTTTACCAACAACCAGGAAGGGACATGACTATCTATTTTTGGTAGTTGACATGTTCAGTAATATGTTCATTCTCATGCCCTGCAAAATACCATGAAAGGACAAGAAGCATCAAACATGTTCTTTGAACATGTCTGGGTGCACTTTGGGATACCAGGGAGCATAATCTCAAACATGGATATTGGATTTCTCAATACATTTTGGACTACATTGTGGAACAAGATGGACACTAAGTTAAATATATCTACAACATTCCATCCACAGACAAATGGGATGATAGAAGTAGTCAATAGGACTTTGGTGCAACTTTTGAGGGGTTACAATCAAAAGCATCCAAAGAATTGGGATGAAAATTTGATCTACATACAACACTCTTATAATAGAGTAGTCCACACTTCTACTAGTAAGCCACCTTTTGAAACTTTCTTTGGATATTTTCCACCTTCACCCTTGGATTTTGTATATGGACAAAAAGGAGGAGTGAGGGAGGACCTCACATGAGATGCATTGAGAGAAGAAAAATTTGTTCAGAAGATTAGGTAAATCCATTTGTAAGTACAAGAGACGCTGAAAAAGTTAGGAAAAATACAAGGTGAGACATGATCAACATAGAACTGAGAAGTCATTCAAAGTGGGAGATAGAGTTTGGCTACATCTGACCAAGGAAAGACTATAGGGTTCTAGTAAGAAGATCAAGGTTCTATGGTATGGAACTTTCGAGATATTGGAGAAGGTGGGAGATAACGCCTACAGATTCGGTCTACCCCCATACATGTGCATTTACTTAGTAGTGAATGTGGAGAATCTCAAACTCTATGAGCCTTCTATGTTGGATCGCGAGGTGGAGTAGGTCCTACCTTCCATAGAGGACTTAGCACCAGATTCTCAAGCATAGTGGATAGAGGACACACTTTTGTAGAAGTGGTCTAGAACTACAAAACATGGGTAGCATGACCTTTGACAGATTGGGTTGATAGGACAACTTCCAAGAAAAACAAAGTGGTACTCTAGGGAGAAGGTAGAGGAAACATTTCCTCACCTCATTCAGTAAATATTTTGGGGACCAAAATCCTCCCTAAATGGGGATGTGTGATCCATATTGGATCATTATATTATTTTTCATCTATCTCGATGCTTTAGAGTGGAAAATTTTTGAGGAATCAACTTGCAGGGTCATTTTAATGGCATGTGCTAGTTTGGAAAATTAGGGTTTGAAACCTTCCAAATCCATTTTGAGGCATCACGTGACATTTTTTGGGGTCAAAACTTTGCTAGATCTATCTAGACCCCCTGACACTATTCTACACATTGATACCTTTCCAATGGTGGAAAAATAATTTCAATTAGCGTTCATATGAACAAGTTATGCCTCCTACAAGTTGACCTACCGTGTTGACCACCATGGTATGAGTGGATTCCACATCAGCCCCCATTATTCATGCATATGGGGCTAACCACGTATGAAATTTCAAGAATATTCTAGAAGGTCCAAAACCTTATCACAATTGAGGGTTGAGGAAGTCAAAACCCTACCCCTAGATGGATATCGGGCGATGTCAAATGCTGGGTCACTAAGAGAAGGGGTTCCATTCTTTAGTATTGTATTTGTTCCATAGTTGAGAAGAGCACCTAGGAGTGGTATTTTGAGAGCATAATAAAGGAGGAGATATTCTGTAGTAGCCATACATTCCATAAGGTCAAAGGAAACTCCACAAAGAGTGTCTCTTTCTTTGTACTCTCATTTGAAGAAAAGAGAGTAGAACGACCTCACCTTCTAGCTGAGTTTTCCCTCGTATTGGGTTTCCCAGGTTATATCTTGTGCTTATTTGTGGATGGTGTGCGAGTATTATTTCTGTCCTCTATTTTTTGCATTTAAACTATTTCATACATTTTACGTAGAAAACCAGTAATTAAAGAATCTAAGATCTAAAGGAAATTAGTCTTCACAGTAAAAATTTCAATATTTTGTTAGATTTGTTGCGGTGAACTTTCTAGTGGAATATCCACGACAGTTTATAGATCATCTTTGGTGGCATATCTTTTGGCTCATGGAGCACTTCTTTGTATGCCAGTAAAATAACTTTCAACTGTTGTCATTGTTTTTTTGTACATCCTTCTAAGGTTGATTTCACCTGCACTGATTTAGTGCCTTTATCATTCATTACCTAGAAGAGTAGTGCATACTTCTTCCGGTGATCAATCTCTTAGCTTGGTGGGTACATACTAAAGAGAGCTTAAATTTTCCCTTATGTTATTAATGATAAAGGATTTACCATCCTTGATTAGGTAGCATTGGTTGATCCTTCTCATGATGATCATATCACTTGTATACATATAAGAGCTACCAAACAACACATCACATATATCAAAGGGTACTACATTTATCTCTATTTCATCAAGAAAATTTGCACTAATAACAAATCTTAGCTTACACTAATTGGTAACTTTCAACTATACATCCTTGTTCACCCATCCCAAGGGGTATGGATGTGGATCATCATGTACTTGTAATCCAAGCTTACTTACCAAGGCCTTTGCAATGAAGTTGGCTTGTAAATTATAATTGAACATAACATCTACTTTGGTCTTCTTGACTTGAATCTAAATATGGAAAATATTAGTCATTTATTTTTCCTCACTAATTTGGAGGCTACTCATGCTCACCTCTTATATTATTGTGTAGGAAATCTTCTCATATTATACATTTGAGGTTCTCTCTACTTGGTCCCCCCTTCTTGTTTACTCCCTTCTTGGAATCGCCTTGTTGGTCAGGGTGCTTGAACGACTTGGCACTCCTTTTTCTTTGCCTAAATGCACTATGCCCACACAAGCCTTGTTAATAGTCTTGGGATATAATAGAATGAATTGCCTCCTTATATGACTATATATGTCATCTGCATACTTGGTGACTATATCCAAGATTTTGGGAAAAGTTCTCAACTAAATGACTTGCTTTCTAAACTTTGTAGTGTATTCTTATACACATTGTGCTTATCTTTGCGAATGTTAGTTCCATTGAAACCTCCCATTTTCTTCACATGTAATGAGATAACATTGGGACTTGAGGAGCTATTTAAATACCTCCCACTTTGTCATTGGTGGTATCCTTCCAACATAAGTATCTTGGTGTAGCTTTCCCACCAAGTCTTAACATGACCCTAAAATTTTAGTTTGAAAAATGATATCTTTTGCGCTTCCTCTCTTACATTATGTACATCGAAATTGTTGAGATAATGCCAATTACATTTATCCTCCAAGTTGTGTTTATGGGATGATGTGAGGACACTTAATGTAAATCCATCTTTATCCTCCAAGTTGTGTTTATGGGATGATGTGAGAACACTTAATGTAAAGCCATTTTGGACCTTTGGGACTACTTCATTTATAGTTAACCACATTAGTTATTATTATGGTCTCCAATTTTAGTTTGACAAATGAGATAAATCCTAAACCTATTTATTGGTGAGGCTCTAGCCTCCCTTTTTTTTTTTCCTTCCAACATAGGTATCTTGGTGTAGCTTTCCCACCAAGTCTTAACATGACCCTACAATTTTAGTTTGACAAATGATATCTTCTACGGCTCCTCTCTGACCTCCTTTTTATTTTTCGTGAAAAGAAGTTGCCTTGCTATTCAATAGAATCAAAGGCAACTTTCCAATACATATAGTGAAACTAGGCTCAAAGCCATTACAACATAGCCTTGCTATTCAATAGAATCAAAGGCAAATTTCTAATACATATAGTGAAATTAGGCTCAAAGCCATTACAACATACTCATTATGAGCTTAACATGTCATTTTATGGGAATTGAACCCAGATGGAGAAGATAACAATCATTCCTCACAACCACCCAAACTAAACCCTCGAATAACATGCACAATATACCCACATTGCATTGTGCCCTTTGTAATCTTCGATTAGGTGTGTTTTTGAACACCACCGTTCCACTAAGTTACCATGCATGGGTTCATTTGAAACCCTAACATGTTATAAGATTGGGCCGAGCCCTGCCTTGATGGAAGAGAGGTCTTTCAATATTGGTGGCTTGTCATTTCAATGACTGCAGTGTAAACGCTGATATGGACCTGTTCATGGCATAGAGATTGCTCGTTGTGGCTCTAGATTCGATCCTTGCTCTTGATTTGGGCATATAATCGTTTTGAAGATCGACCTGAACCTCGATGAAGTCGTACTTTCTGATCTTCATGCTGAGGATATAAATAAGCATCTCTCTCCACTTTACCGTCGCAAACGAAATAAGGTGATCACTGCAATTTCAGGAAGAAACGAAGATTGGATTCTGCGTCTTCGGCTGATAAAGAAGCTCTATCTATGATCGATTCATTATAGGAGGGGGAGATGGATCATTTACAACGTGGATGCTCTGATCTGAGGCCGTCGGTGCATTTTTTGTTCATCGTGATTTATGGAATTGACGCCGTGGATGCATTGTAGCAGTGAAGTGTTGTTACTAGTTTTAACAACATATGGTGCATATAGTGGTGTGATAAGGCCATGGACAACTGTACGCGTGCATTGGTGAAAGGCCACTGGAGCTGAGGAATTTGCGGACGCAATTTCTTATTGTAAATCTTGAACCTGAGCTTCTCAGCTTCATTATGTCACTTGAATTGTTCTTTCCCTCGGTGAATACGTCGTTCACACTTCATCTATTGACTACTCTCCTATCATTTCATTTCGTTCATACTATGGCATCTACTTGTCAGATTGTGGCCACTCCTGTAGCTGCGACCATTCTCACACCTGCAAATAGGAAGTGAGCTTTTCGGGCTTCAATCTGAAGAGACCGACTGCCACTGCGTGGGATAAAGTGTCGCCCAACCGCAAAGGAGGTGTGAAATAGGAAGTGAGTTTTTCGGCTTCATTCTGAAGAGACCGACTGCCACTCCGTGGGATAAAGTGTCGCCCAACCGCAAAGGAAAAAGAAGAACAATCGCCAACATGTATGAAGATTCGTGGTGGGAATCGAAGAGAACTACCGCTATAGATCCAAGCAGTGTTGAATTGTGGTTAGGTTTAGTTTTTGGAGAGTGGTGAACTTTCCTCATCTTGGATGGATGGTGGGTGGCGGTGGGGTAGCATGATTGTTATCCTTTTCACTTAGGTTCAATTTGGATTATTAATATGTTTGTTATTGTTAGGTTATTGTTAAGTCATAAGTTGGGTTGACACTAGCCTAGGGATTATAGTTGCAGCTAGATCTAAAAAATAATAGATTAACAAGTTTTTCACTATTAATAATCTTTTATCCATTGTCCTTAAATTTTGTAATTCTTCAAAGTACACAAGTAATTGTTTGAGATGATATTGATGGCCTTTTGCTTATGCTTAAATATGAAACAAATACTTCATATTACTCTTTGTGGGGCTTCATATATAATGGAAACCCTTAAGTTTTTTACATGTCATTGAAAACTCCATTAATATGTTGACAACCACATTAATATGCGTTGAACCATGATCGTGGTGATCACAGTTGGCTAAGGTTGTGGAAGTGGTAGCTATGCCCCAATACATCTCATGCTCAAGATTCACTTTGACCACATAAAACCCCTATTTGTAGAGGAGTTCTTCTTTCACTGGCGCTAGTCCAATAGGCATTGTTGCTTTCACTAGATAATCTTCATAGTCATCAGAATCAACTGTTTAACGAACAATATCGCCCACTTCTAAAGAAGCATATATGGTTGTTACATAAGGAACCAACCAAAATGAAGCTGTGAAGTACATGAGCCTACTATAGAGATGACTTCAAAGGAGGAAGGTGAGGTACCTGTTTTTCTTTCTTTTATCAATGTTGACCATGGCTTTTTCTTAAATCTTTCTTGGTATGGGGGTGTGAAAGAATTTCTAGTGAATGGAGAGTAGTTGAACTACTTTTGGAAAGCATGCTGGGTATAAGGGGAATCACTACCATGCCTACCTTCCTAAGAGCATGCCATTCATCAGCGAGGTTCAAATGAGAAGGGTTGGGCCTTACCTTCATATGCATAGCTCAGGTAGGTTAGGTAAGGTACTTCTCATTGGTTAGATTTTGTTGAGCTCTCAACACTCCCCTAAGTTTTGAGCAAAACTTGAGAACCTTCCATTTTCTTGTAAAATATGAAAAGACTTTCTTTTGGACTTAAACTAACCATAGTTCCTCATTTCCTTGCACCTGTATCACCCTTTTAAATGGTTAATTTCAATGAGCATTCATGTTCTACTTGATTTTTGACTTGTTTTCTTCACTTCCTTGAGCTTAATTCCTCAATTGAGTTTGGTTTTCTCCCTTTGAACTAAGTTTCCTTTTTTCAAATTCCTTCTTTTATTTTGTTCAATGCGTCCTTCCTCGATCTTCTCATTGGGACTGATTTTCGAGTTGGGCCCTCCTTTCATACACTTTGAACTCTTTAAAATTCTTTCCTCTACGTGAACTTTTATTTTAACCTTTTCCCCTTCGTTCAAAAATTCTTTACTTGCTTTTGAACTTTGAACTTGATGATATTTTCCTTGGCCTAATTTGGCAATTGGTCATGATGGCCAAATTAGGTCCTCTCTTGTAAAATCACCCGAACCCCTAGTTCTTGTTTAGGCTGATGGGGTGTCAAAATTTTGATTTTCCAACTACTTCATTTCTCCAATTAGACATCATAGATTAATTCTTCTTGTCTAAATCTTTTCAACGACTATAGCCATGCTCAATTTTGAGCTCTGGATCAAAAGTTACAACCCTCCAAAGTTTTTGGGCCTTCTACCCTCAAATCCACCTTAATGCCACGTGGCTTCCATGTGGCACCCTGGTACATGTGTCACTTGTCATGGCACTAATGTAGCGTAGACATGGACACTGATGTGGCAGCTGCCACCTGTCTCCTTGGTTAACATCTGATTGGCCTACTAGATTAATGGCTTCGATATACTCAGAGTCCTTCTATATCGTTGGAGTTACCCCATCGAAGTATATACACAAGTGGCTTTCCGCACACTCCGATGAATGGTTGGGATTTATCACCGATATATTATCACCTTCATTAAGAAGTATTCCCCTTTAGTGTAGTGTGAGTGTTGAGTGTGGTTTCCAAACCACTCCCGTGGTTGCGCTGTGCCTTTATTCCCTGTCACGTGTCCTTTGGTGGTAATTAAATTACCACTCATGGGGGTTTACTTTATGCTATATCTCGAGCACTTTAAGTGTGCGCTATCAACATGGATCATTAATCCTTCGTTGATCAATGATCAACATTTAATCCATGATTCAATGGTTCCTATACATGGGAATTTGATCCAACGATTATCATTCGTCGATGGAATGATCCTATGGTGGGCTAGGATCTAGCCTCCCATACCAAGGGTTTAACACCAACATGATATATGAATTATGAGCTACCATGTGTTCTTCTCTGGACACACTGGCACCCCTCATCATCCTGACGTCACTCCCCCTTATCCTTTCTTAAGTGGAACCCTACGTGGCATCCGAGTTGGCAATCAGGACACATGGCCCTACCCAACTCCGCCACCTGGATTGACACGTGGCACTCAGGCCACATCATCTTTCCCCCCCTCAAAGTGTCAAACACATTGCTACATGGCACAATAGCCACATGACACGTATACCCTCCACGTGAATTGATGTGGTGTACCTGTAATCACTGATCTCTGGCACGTCCTTTCGGGTGTTGACACCTATCCTCTGTGTGTTGAATGGGTTCCATCATCCTTGTCAGCGTACTGTCACCTTCCTCCCAGCCTCATCCAAATGGGACCCACCAAGATCTACGATCAGGATTATCTTTTAGCTGGTCTTCGATTGATGACCAGGGATACTCCTCGGAGTCCCTCCTTCAAAGTGTTTTTGTGACCGCTCGATAGTTCCCTCCGAAATTCAACTCTGAACAAAATCTTTTCAATGGACTTTGCTCTGATATACTGGAAACTAGATCCAACGGTGGTATATCTTCTACCTCCATGCTCTGATGGATCGACGAATCTAGTCAGTTCGAGGTCTTATTCCATCCTAACCATGGACTACTTTGATGGATGCTCTATGATCAATGGTCACGATCGATCCTCCTTACGATGTAACAATCAACAATAAAAGCACCTTTCCAAGGGCTTGAACTCGATAGGGACCCACCCCCTATCACCTCGACCATTTATAGGCTTCCACGTGTCTTCCTCGTACACGTAGGATCTTTTCATCAATGTGATGTCAACATGTCATCACCCATCCTCTGAATCACATCTAATGGTTTCCACACTAATCAATGATTGCGGTCACTCTAAAATATTCTCCGATGGATCGATGACTCTGGTTAGTTCGAAGTCTAATCCCCATCTAACCCTAGAATACTCTGATGGTACCACAACGATCAACAATCACAATTGATTCGTTTTGCCAAAATCGACGTCGAAGATTCTTTCTGAGGCAAAGCACTGGATTTCATATGTTTAAGAGTTTGTTCCAGGACTTAACCGATTCAAAATTTCTCCAATAATTTTCCAAGGTGCACTAGGCCTTCTAGCATCTATAGAAACCTTTCCAATCCATCCAAGGCTCTCATACCTCACCGTTTTACATGGAGGATTTACTTCTAGCAACCTTCTCGTAAAAGGATCGGGCGTATGCAACCCGAGCTGTGCAAGGTTTCACCAATTAACAACTCTAAAACCTGTATGTTATATGGAATACTTTGCATACAAGAAGGAGTATACAATATCTCAACAACAAGTGTATATATAGGTATTTATATGCAAGTAAACATGGCACATAACACGTACTAATTACATAGACTTTGCTCATGCACATATTGTATAGTCCTAGGATTTTTGGTAACAAATATGTTGAAGTATAATTCCAAAAGGCCATTGCCCATAACATAAAATGCATAATTACAGTGGAAAATAGCCATGACAAATAACCCATGACTACAGGTCATGTACCATTTAACAATAGTATGTTGAAATATAAATAACAAAAAAAATACCCATCAAAGGATTACATAATAATTCATACAGTAATCAAAACAAACACATGGTGAAGACTTATCTGATATAAATAGCCACCAACTGCATGCAGACCTCCGAATTTCCTCCCAGCCTTAGACTTTGCTGCCCACAAACTGACAGCAGGTCACCCTTGAGTTGGGTTTTAAACTCCACTTGGGAAGGAAAACCTATCCAGACAAGGTCTCTCAACAACAATGGTAAGATTTCAGGTGCCAATTTTAACAACCAACCTACAATCTCTAATTCTCCACATGCTTGTCCCACCCAGGGAGTGTGCCCCTTTGGTTGCCCCACTTCCCTTTCGAGATTCAACAACAAGCCAGACATGAAGTATCAGAGTGCTACAGCTTGGCACCTCGGGAAAACAATTCCCAACAATTCTCTCACTTGGAGAGAATACTTACGGGCCTGACAACCCGCCTCTTTAGCACACACAAGCATGAAAACCCGCCTCTTCAACTTGTTTACCAACAAATCCCACCTCAAGCGCCCCAAGAAAATGTGGGGATGACAACCAATACCTCCAACAATAGTAGGGAAACGATACCCAAGATGGAGAGCATGATCGAATGATGGGGTGATTGAATGAATAATTGAGATTCCCCTAACTTTTTAAACATAGGTATGCTATCAATAGCTCAGTAAACATGAGCATTTCCCCCCAAAAAAACAAAAAATGAAGGAATGACCGAATGAATGGTATCATGCACTAAGCTTTCCCAATATATTTGCATGTTCATGAGATGACACTTGTCACCCCACAAACCTCTCTTGCACCCACTAGGTGGTTTGTTCCCTTTCTTTGAGAACTTAGGATGACTAGATGTATTCTATCAAGTCACTTTAGGAATATTATTAAATATTCCCTTGGCCTAGGCTCCCTAGGCTTAGCCTGCTTCCTATACTCTTAGTTCCCTTATCCTTCTAATGGAGTTTATGCCCCCTTTCTCTTTCGTCGGATCGGTCTGCAACAATGGTGTGACTTTATTATTATTTGAGTGTGTGATTACAAAATAAGATGTTAGGCACACTGGCCTTTTAGCATCTAGACTCTTTATGTTAATAGTCACATAGGTACTCAAGCCCATAATATTCTGGTTCACCAGCTTGTGAATATATATATATATATATATATATATATATAATTACAACTGGGGTCAACTTGGGGTATTACATTCCCCTCCCCCTTATTTATGCACCATCCTTAGTGCAGTATATATATTGTACGATAACAAATCTTCAAAAGCTCCGTGCCTTGGCTACCCGAGCTTTTTATCGTTCCTATCCTGTCTTCATACTTCAACTAGAAGTCTGTTTCCTCTATTTTACAGAGCTGCTTTGGTAAGAGTTCAACTCACTGTAACATTCTTGCTCTGACTCTTCCTTATTGCACTCACCCTTTTAGGCTCATGCATCCCTTCATTGTTACACAGTCCTTCAACGATCCATCTTGCCAGTAGTGCTTGTGCTAATGCTTGTGGATGTACCTATGCACACATCAACAATTCAAATCTTACCAAGTGACATGCTAGTGCTTGTATGTTGCACACATCAAGTCGACATTGAGGCTCAACAACAAGAGCATCTTATAGACCCATTGAGGGCACAACATGTCACTTCAAGGATTTGAACCTAGATTGGAAGGGTAACAATCATTCCTCCCAATCACCCAAGCTACATCCAATGGACTTATATATATATATATATATATATATATATATATATATATAGACTCAAAACTTAAGACTAATCACTAGTAATAAGATCTAAAGCTGTTTGATGGTGAACCATTGAGCAATATCTAAACTTGGTTGGAGCTATTGATAAGTTTCACTTTATCTTTATTGTAGTGTGACATAATCACCGTAATGTAACTTCCTCTAATACCCTCAAATAATTATTACTCTAGTTTAAATGATAGACCAATCATGATTAATGAGAATACTCTCCATTAATTGAGACCTATAAATCATGATTACTATATTCATAACAAAAATTAACAAAAATATATATAATACAATACATAACCATGGAAAAAATAAATATAAAACTTAGCAATTTTAAAAAGAAATCGCCATAAATTTTTTTACCATTAAGTGTGAAATTTAAATTTATACCCTGCTAGAAGTTGATACTTCGTTTTTATTACCAACTTTTTTTATAGCCTGCTAGAAATTGATAATTCATTCTTATTAGCAAGTTCCCTCGGTGGTAAGATTTGAAATGTCATCTAAGATTCATGGTAGGATTGGAAATGTCAGCTAAGATTTATATCCGTGTATTTTTGTTCTCAGAAGTACATATGATATGTCTTTTTATTCACAGAAGTGCTTATGAAGTACTGATACTGGCCCCTTAAGCTTGGGGTTACTAGGTCCCTCGTCTTCAGTGTTGGGTTATCAGAGACTGTGCAGATGCTACTGGGCAAAAGGCTGTCTGGGATGGCTCAAGGGAAGTGAGTCAGAAACGCCCTCCTAAAAGGTTTCAAACCAGATCAGAACATCTCGACACAGTACTTACCTGTGGGGTGTGACGTCCTGTTATTTTAACATAAATATTTATATTACCCCAGGATACAGGGCATTACATAAATATTTATATTACCCCAGGATACAGGGCATTATCTTGATCAGTAATGTTGAAAGTATGTCAACAAATTTCTTCATAAGATCACATGTACATGTATACAACTATGTTAATGCACATGCATGCAATTTATTTATGGACTGTTTCTGTAACTATGTGATTTATTCATGATCAGTCTGTGTAGTGAGTGAAATGTGTAGTGAGTATGTGAGAGTGTGTAGTGAGTGTGTGAGAGCAAGAGGCAATATTGAGGTGTTGTGTGTATGAGAGGAGAGGATGGTTGTATGCCTGGGTTGACTCTTGTAATTATCCCTTGAATAAAAGAATACAGATTATCATTACCCATGTTTTTTTCCCTCATTGAATTTCCACATAAATCACTGTGTCAATTGTAAATTTACTATTCTTAATTTAATATATATTTGATCTCACATGTTTATGCTCTATTTTACTTCACCTGCTCAACAAATAACATCACAAAGCCGAAGAGACACCGCAGATGCGTTGCGAGGGCCAATTCTATGTACTCTTATAAAACAAATTAGCCAGGATTAATATAATATGTCGATCTGCAGGTACTAGTGTTCTCAAATGGATTCCAGTGAATTGGAGTGATAGATAATCACCATGGACAAGAAAACAAGGACATGTAAAATGCAAATTGCACTGTACCTTTCCGCTCTTGCACAGGCCTAAAGTTGAAAACATAGGGCAAGAATCACGATGATTTATAGCTACACTGTAGCTCGTTCATATTAAAATTTCTTCATGAAAGCTTCAGCCAAACATCTACATAGCACCGATTTATTTTATATTTTAAAATAGAAAAAAAAAAATTATGACGCTACGAAATGGAAGGTTTAGGGTTTTAAATCCAGATGGCACTCATGGAGCGATGGTATTTGGGTTTTGGATTTTAAATATTTTGTTGCACAACAGGATATACTATGGCCAATGGTTGGTATACTTCGGAGACGGAATTGTTTGAAAGCTCTGAAACCACACGAAGAGAAATAAACATAAATAAATAGGTTAGAGAAATAAAATAATCAATTAAGAATCTAGTAACACATAAATCATGTACTAGGAAAATTAGTCAAACCAGTCAATCTGACCAATTTCTTGACCATGATCAAATGAGCCTTTACAACTTAATTCTCATTTCATTACAATGGAGTATGGTTAACTTTTTTTAAGGCTTTCATAACATATAATCTATGGACTCTAAAACCAGTATAATCACCAAAGCCATATACTCAAAACTTGTTCAATTAATCAAAGTCTGAAACCTGTTAAGCTGACTAATCTCTTGACCCTGACCAAATGAGTCTTCACAACTCAATTCTCAGTTCATTACAATGAAATATAGTTAACCTTTTAAAAGCTTTCATAACATGCAATCTATGAACTCTAAAACCACTATAATCACCAAAATCATATACCCAAAAACTGTTCACTTAACTTTTATTTTTAACTAAATATCAAAATACTTTATACACATTATAAATATAATTTTTTTCCTTATTAAAATGAAAAATTACAATTGAAACTACCATATACCCAAAACCTGTTAACTTAACTTTTGTTTTTAATTAAATATAAAAATACTTTGTACACATTATTAGGTCTAAAAGTACATTTATTGGCAATGAGCGCATTTAATGATTTTTTAATCTTAAATCTTAATCTTATTTACTTTTTCACATTTACTTAATCATATTAAAAATTTACTCTAAGTTCATATATTACCAATTACCAAATTAGATGATTAACAAAAATTAATATCTATTCAAAATTTTATTGCCACGTTTGAATGATTAACCTCAACTACCTCAAATGTATTGCATGTTGCCACGTTTGGATTGCACGTATGTATAACTGCTGGTATGTGAACCGTTTTTAGTAAATGGATTATTGGTGCAGCGTACCAGAAGATTATGGAAGGAAAGAGCCGACAGTTGCCCTCGATCGTTTCTCTACAGCTTGAAATGCGCGCGACACATTTATTCCGTCGCATCTAGCTGATGGGAAGATAAATGGCCAAATTGTCTGAAGTGGAGAAAAAAAGTTGTGTATCTCAAAGTGGGCGTCTCTAGTTGGGATCGGTGTTCAGGGTTCTATAGAGAGAAGAGTAACTGCTGAATTGGATTAATATCAAAGTTTGTCTGGCCATAATGAAAGCGCCAGAGGGAGTCTGCTGGCGTTTGTTCTCTACTCAGTTCACATGTTTGTTGTTTTTCTTCACTTGCAGGCTCGTTTCTGGAATTCCCGATTCCAACAATCAGTGCTTCACTCGGCCGAGCCTCGGTTCTTCACTCACTCCTCAACTGAACACAGCTTGCTTGGTTTCTCCCAATGAAACATTTTCTGCTGGATTTTATGAAGTGGGTAAAATTGCTTATGCTTTTGCCATATGGTATACTCAGACACGCAACCGAACAGTGGCCTGGGTGGCCAACTGCTATCCGCTCTGTTCGCTTGTCAACAATGGATATTTACAGCTGCATTTTAATACAACAGGCGGACGGACACCCAATCCTACAGAAAACGTAGAATACATTGGAGCTCTAAGCCGTAATAGAAGTTATGTAAACTCAAGCGTTCAAGAAGATATTGTACATGTTCATGTTGTATGTAATTGTAATAAGTGTAAATTTTACTAGAAGGTGAAACTATATTAACATATTATTTCATTTTAAAATTTTAATTAGAGTTTTTGTTAAAATTAGGCTTTGTTTGTAAAAATAAGGTTTGTCTGTAAATGAAATAGGTTAAAAGAGAATTAGGGTTTGTTTGCAATTGAAATATGCCTTTAAGCATTTTAGGCGTTCATCAACCACAATTATGTGACTGTGCTAGTAACTAGCACAGCCACTCAAAACCRTGAAAATGAAAAGYATAGCCAGAAAATAATGAAACSCACAGCTAGCCARAAAAWAATGAAACACACAGCTAGAAGGCAATCATATAGTGCTACAATAATTTCTTAATATGATTAGGTAAATGTTAAAAGGTAAAGAGGTTAACGGATGCATTCAAAAATACAAGGAAGTTATGAAGAGGAGATMACATTCATTGATTTGAGAGGACTACTAAGAATATGCCAACATCTTCAATTGTTAACCATCAACATTCATTGATTTGAGAGGACTACTAAGAATATGCCAACATCTTCAATTGTTAACCATCAGATTAGAATTTTAAATTAAAAAATAATTAATTATACTCATTATCAATAGATGTAAGCCTTTAGACATAAATATAACTTTTTTCCTTATTAAAATGAAAAATTACAATTGAAACTACTTTCTTTGATTCAGAGGTTTTAATAACATTTCAACCATTATGATTGTTTTTCCTTTTCGAAAGTGTCATGCACATTCTTCAAAGATCCCCAAAACCGCTGATATTGAGCATGTACATATTAACAAATATACTTTCCTGAACTTTTTAATGATTAAATGATTTTTTATTTATTTACATAAACAAGTTACATAAATAGAAAGTTGTAATCAAGAGAAGACTAATTGAATTTAAAAAGTTATAACTGAGAAAAAGCTAAATTTAAAGGTGGAAGAAAAAGAATACAAAATATGTATTTTTTGCTATTTTATTTTAATGTGATTAAAAAACTCAATAATCCTACAAATACAAAGTTTGCTCACCTAGCTGGACTGTAGTTGTCACTTTGGAAATTTGAAATAAAATTTATAGAGAAACGCATTGAGAATCCATCCCAGGCTAGTTAAACTCTTATACCAATCCAAATTATAATCATAGACTTACAACTACTAATCACCCATTGACAGAAAAGAGTAAAGAAGTCCCATTTCATAAGACAACGCGCTGGATTGCTTCTTTCACGCGAGCAATGGTTTCTCTCTGGCCATTTCGTGTTTGCCCGACCTGTGCAGCAATGTAAAGCAATTATAGTTCAGTTAAAATTATAGCATACTACGGAAACTTTGTCAATGTATAAACTGGGAGACAAATTATGCACTTGAGAGTTCATGAATATTGTACTGACCTGTTGAATTACTATTGCTTTTATGGTTGCCACAAAGTAGTTATGCTGTACCCTGGAAGATTGCGATTCATAAATCTCCAGATGAAAACTACTAAGAGTTTGCAGTATTTGGAGCAACAAGCCCTTTTTCCAACAACATTTCAACTGAAGGAGAGCCTTCTCCTCATTTATGCTAACTTCAATTTCTGCCATGGATCCTTCACCCGTCTCCATGGGAGATGTGGCTGATCCTTCTACAACACGAATCTTTCTCTTATCCATTCTCGGACTTTTAAGCTGGTCATTTGCATCTCTTAATTTTTTGACTCTGCTGAAATGCTTCTCATCACTCAGTTCCTCGTCTTGTTTATCGATGATTGCTCCATCGATTGGATTCTGCTCCTGGAAACCATTGTGATTAACTTCTGTTTGCTTCTTGTGGGCTTCTAATTCCAGCACTCTCCGTTGTAGATGCTTCAAGTACTCGATAGCTTCTCCTAAAATAGATTCCTTATCAGTCTGTTTCACAAGAAGAACAGTTTAAATCATAAAGAGCCGAATGCAATGCAATATTGATTTTGTTCTGTGTAAACTTACATTTCATAACTCAAATATATATATTAACTAGCACAGCAGTTAAATAGCTGTTGGTGAACGTGGAAAGGCTGATAAGATGAAACGAATCTTTAAAAGAATATATTAAATTTTATTATTGATTAACAAATAAACGGTTGGGCTGTTGATATTTTAATTTCTGTTAATCACTTAAGTGGCAATCAGTTAGCTATCAAAATAATTTTTAAATATGATTAGGTAAATGTAAAAAAGTAAACACATAAAGGATGTCTTTATAATAGCTTGGAAGTTAATGATTGAAATCACAGCCATTTATTTTGTGTGACTACTAAGAATATTCCAGCCATATTTAATCCTGTCCATAGAAAACTTATTAAGCACTAAACCCCTATTAAATCTGCCCATTGTCAATAGGTGTACGCCTTCGGCGTAAATATTGTCTAACCTTGTTTTCTGTAAAACATAAGAAATTTGTTTTTATATACTAGGGTATATATACCTCCTTAGACTTTACTAGTCAATTTGTTGGGTGGAGAGGTCCCTTGTTCCACAAATAAGGAAGTCTCATACACCAATTTGGTGTCTGGGCAGTGACCTTAAAAAATAAATTATTATTATTATTATTATAAATATTTGAATAAAGTATTTAAAGATTCAATTTTTTTTAAAAAATAGTTCTTAATCTTCTTATTTATTTGTTTTTTTAATAGCTGAAAACTGAGCCTAAGTCTGACATGTGACATGACAAATATTGGATAAAAGAAGAATTTACCCATGAATCTGAGCCTAGACAGAGCAGAGGCCAAGACTAATATTAGATGAAAGAAAGATCTACCCATGAATCTAATCCTAAGTCTAATAAGGACCAAAACCAATATTAGATGGAAAAAGGATCTATCCATGAATCTAAACCAGAACGAGCCCCCATATTAATATTAGATAGAAGAACGATCTACCCATTAAGCATTTTATATCTATTATAAATTCAAACATATTTTTGAAACTTTTATATTTTTTTACTTACAATTCATAACAGTCAATCACTAAAATATAGAAGAATCTTTAAAGTTTCCACTCAAGTTTCTTATCCCGGAAGCTACCCTAATCTTCAAAACATAGTAGAAGGCCTGTGTGAGGACACTAAAAGGGATGTGTTAGGATAAAATATTTACAGTTATGAATTATGTTCTGAACCGGAGTACCTTTGTGACGAACGGAATGATAGACCGAAGAATTTTAAACTTGCGATTGATTTTATTCCTCCTCCTGCGCTCTGCTAATACACTATCTCTATTAACATCAGTTAAATCACTATCCTCTTCTCCTTCCGTGAATTTGTTTTTCAGCCTGGACTGTGAGCTGGCTAAAGCTGGTTCCTTTCTCATGACAGGATTTCCTTTTTCTATCCACTTTGAGAAGGCACCGCCCTTGCAATATTCGGACCACCCGCAATTTCTCCTTTTCTGACCATGAGGCGATCCAGTTGTAATATCTTCAGACATGTTCGACTCTATTGAACCACTGGTCTGTATAAAATCTTCTGCTGCAGTGAAATCTGATGAAATCTGCGAACTTGAAGTCTCGGATGTTATTACCTGCTGTGCATCATCTAGGAAAAAGCTCTTCACGTGTTCTATAAGACCGGGATCTTCAGGTACCTGTGAAAATAAATGCGAAATAATTCACTAAGTCGAAACCATGTTGGCTGTATCAGATCATGACTGGTTCACGCATGGCTTATTTTTGGGATGAGTTCACTGTTTTCTTACATTATTTGAAAACAGTCATCGTAAAAAAATTCCAATTAGTCCTGGAAATCATGATAAGATGTTTTTCCAATCAATTTTTGTAATCAATGGAGTATGTTAATTAATGGATAAATTAGTTTTTTTTAATTATTTCAATCAATATACTAAAATTTAAATATTAATTATAAAACACAATCAAATAAAATAAACCACTTTAAACTTTCATCAATTGTGAAGGTTACTATAAACACAAAATCCCTCTCCATCCCACAATTACTTAAAAATGGAAAATCAAGCTATAATCAAAAATTGATTTGCCATAAAGATAAAAACAATTACCAGCTTTGTCACACCCAGCTCCAACACTCCATCCATCAGGGGAATGCATGCTACAGTCTGTAATAATAAGAAAAGGAGTGGATTAACAATTAAGAGTACTTTTGATACCTTAATCTTTTTAAAATGAATACGTATTAAAATCTCAGTCTTCGATCCGTTCTTGGCTCGAAGAAAGTTTACCTGAATGCCAGCACTCTGATGCATAGTATTCATCCCAATGCCAACAAGCAGTTAAGTCCAGTACCATTGAAAACACAGAGACAATCCAGTGAGTTATTTGAATCCTGTAAAATCTCTAATATTTTTGCCAAACTTGGGAACCTGAGCAAAAGGCCCAAGAGATTTGAAAGGAAGACCAACCTTAGCAAGAAGGGCTCGCGAGAAAACTCTGGCTTCAACCTCGTTGGCTCTAGAAAGCCATACCGGACACCTGTTTGCTAGTGCCAGACCTGGTAAACTGCAGACAGATCGAATGTCTAAGAAATATAAGCTTTTTAACCATGCTAACATTTGTTTGTTTCACAGATCAAACAAGGGCTGAACGTATGCTAACAAGTTACATTTCAGAAAGCAGTTTTTTTAAGTGACATTGTTATTCTTTTATTGTTTACAACTTATACACTTATATAATGAGTTTCATTAAAAAAATATTAGACTTAATGCTTAGAGTAACTCATTAATTTATGATCTATGTGTATGAGTATTAGTTTTAGTTGATCAATAATTTTTATGTGTATGAGTATTAGTTTTAGTTGATAATAATTTTTATGTGTATGAGTATTAGTTTTAGTTGATCAATAATTTTCATGATTTGAATAGTTCATTTAACATAAGAAGTAGGATTGAAACCACCAAAATGAATGTCAATCATCACTTCCTAGGTCCCCACAATCAATTCCACTTTTTTTTTTTCAGAAAAGAAAAAAACTTATATTAAAAAATATAAATATTCTGATACAATAACTGTAAAACTGGATCAAAACTATCAGATCATTTTGTACTATAGTGCATACAGTTCTGTTCACAATACATTTTACACCAGCAAAGCTGAAAACTTTTAGGTGTATACTATGTAGTATATAACCTAAAAAATTACATATCCAGTGAAAAAACAAAAAGTCCAGTTTCTTTACCCTTGCATCTATGCAAGTTTAACTGATATTTAATCTTTCAAATTTTTTTGTATGTCCTTCAGTACCCACTGCATAGTGTATACCATCCTCATCAAGAAGTAGTGCTGCTTTTGAAAGTTGATCAGCTTCCTTGTTATATGCTCTATATATGTGTTGCCACTTAGCTTGCTACTCCATTACTTTATATTATTACTCTATAAAATATAGTAGAGTATTTTTTATTTACCTTAGAAACATATATTTCAATGTGAGTCATAAACAAAGTATTTCAATATCCACTTTAATTAAAATATATTATAACAATTAATAAACAAATTCTTGTTTTGTTTATGAGTTATATATATATATATATATATAAAAGTAAAAAAGTTTTTATTTCATCAATTGGTATTTTCTACTTTCCACAATGTGAGGGAGATATGTAAAATTTTTAATTTTTAATATGAACTTGATAAGTAGCATTTAAAATATTAATAACAAAAAAAATTTCAATGTTCATCATAAATATTTTTTTTTAAAATATTTCAATATCAACTCTCTAGTGTGTTTCTTAGTATGTAATTTTTTGGTTGCTCAACATGAAGTTGAAAATTGAGATATAACATTTTTTAAATTGAAAAAACTAAAATAAGGTTTGTATCTTTAGACATAAATTTAGAATTAAGATAAATTTACACTAATTTATATTTATCAACGATATTTTAAATTTATAATATAAAAGATCACAAAAAAAATATATTTACAATTTTTTTTTTAAGTATAAGAATATTTTAATTTGTAACATATTTTTCCTTCATTTAAAAATTGTTTTAATATAAATATATATATTCTTCTGATGTAGGTTACTTCAATTTTAAATTTTATGGTATTAATTTTTTTTATATGATATGATCTAAAATTAATTCTCCACATTTAATATTTAAATTATTAATTGTTTAAATTGTTAATTGTTTGAAAATAATACCATTCAATATAGAAGAAATTTTCAGAAATTGCACCAATTATCATGTAAAATACTTCACTTTCACTCAACATATACTTTCAATGCTCTATAAATTACAATGGAGAAGAGAAATGTTGTCATTAACATTATAAGTCACTATGAAGGAGAAAGGACATGGAGAAGGGAGATGTTGTCATTAACATTATAAGTCATTGTGGAGGAGAAGGAAGATATTGTCATTAACATTATAAGTCACACTATGGAAGAGAGATATTATCATTAACATTATAAGTCACTATGGAAGAGGCAGACGAGAAGGGAGATGTTGTCATTAACATTATAAGTCACTATGGAAGAGGGAGATGTTGTTATTAACAAAACCATTTTAAACTAACAAAACCATTTTAAACCATTTTAAATCAGCATCTAGATAAATTTCTTAAATTGTAATTTTTTAATTATTTAAATGTTTTACATTAAATAATTAAAAAATCAATTTTTGATAAATAGGATTTAAAATAAATTTACCATTAAACCACTATCCATCCCTTATTTTCACAAAGAATTTCAACTAAGAAAATGGTTTTAGATTTGGAGTACCATTTCTCGAATGACATGGAGACAAGATAGAACCAGTCGGTGTCTTTAAGATCTTCTGGAGACAATGCAACGCACTGCTTGCTGGAGGGCTGGTTGATTTCTTCTTCAGACTTTAAGGAGTGAAACAGTTCTCTTAGTTGCAAACTTCTCTCTACGTCGCCATTGTAAAATCCTTCTCTCCAAACCAGCAATCTGGATACCAAATAAACAGGCAAGCAGTCACATTATCACACCCCCTGAAAATATTTTTACAAAACAAGAAAGAATGAACGGTGTATGCCTTAATTACAGAGAATCCATGTAAGTAAACAAACCCTTTACTGGGAGAAAACCGCCAGAAAGTTGAGTATGTCCACTGCGTGCTTCGAACAACTGCTTGAAGCAGCAGCCTTATGTTCCTTCCATGAATAGTAGTAAGATCGGATCGATTCGAGGCCATGGTTTCAGATTTCATTTAAATCCTTTTTCCCACCTATCTCTTCCCCTTTAGCTGAGGAATTGCATGAAGATCTGATCACTCAAAATCTTTGAACCCAATTGAACAGAAATATAAGATGATACACGAATATTTTGCTCTCACTGCAGGATTTACCTGTACAGCGTCCTGCCTGAAATGCAGGCCGGGTAAATCATTTATAAGTTAGTGTAGTATTCAACTTCCCTCATGCTACCTTTTTTGTCTTATTTGATATCTTATTACTTGAATTCAAGTTCCATGTAATGCACGAGCATTTGTTGGCGAGTTTCTCAGACATTTTCTCTTTGTGTTTGTCTTATTGTGTTTATCTTATTTAATGCAAGAGCATTTATTGACTAGTTTCTCAGACACTTTCTCCTCGTCTTTGTCTTGAATTCAAGCTCCATGTACTACACGAGCAGTTAGTGGCGAGTTTCTCGCATACTTTCTCCTTGTCTTATTTAGTATTCGCTGGTTGAAAACAAGCGCCATATAATACCAACGGAGCCTGTGACGTGTGTAGATCCTCCCCTCAATAATCAATTTGCCATATCATACCAAAGGAGCCTGTGACGTGTGTAGATCCTATAGAACAGGTGTGTAGATTCTCTCTTGTTTTCACCATAAAAAGCAGTAGATTGATTGGGGTCTTCAAATTTGTTGAAACCAACCGTTCTAATACATCAAATTGTTGTCACCATAAAAAACAGTAGATTGATGGAGCTCTTAAATTTGTTAAAACCAACCATTCTCGAATCTCTAATGAACTTATTGATTCGAGAGTACATCAAATTCTTTATGGATCAATATCACCTGCAACTAACCTTAGATATCTAATTTATAATTTTTGGGTATAAATTTATTTAAGAAATTTTAAAATTATTAGTTATTTAATAGATTTGTAAAAACCAATATAAAATTAATTTAGGTAATAATGATTTTTTTTGGGGTGATATTTTTTTTGGGGTGATATTTTCTTGGAACATTTCCCTAAAATCTGGTGAGAAATTGTTAGATTGACAGATTTCTATGATTATTTCTATATAATCAGAGTGCCCCAGTGATTTTTCAACACGCTGAATCCATTTCTACATTCAAAAATAGATTTTAAACAACAAAATGAATAATGATTTGTCACAGAATTCCAACTAAAAAAACAATTTTGTAAAACAATTAAACAACACCCTTATAAAATTGATAATTTCTCATACATTACTTACCTTAATTTTTTATTAATTTGAAAATTAATTTTTGGAATCTAAATTTTTATATTATATTAGTTTGAAATTTTAAAAAATATACCATTCAAATTATAATTCAATGGTTAGTTATGTAGGAGAGATAAATGCTAAGGAACCATTAAATATGAACACGGATTTTACTTTCTAGTAAGGAACTCAAAAGTGGAAAAAAACATATTTCCATAAGATATATATCTTTATTTATATATTCACAACCAGTGATGTTATCACTGGTGGTCATTATAATTGATATTATATATATATATAAACAAGGAAAACTTAGTGGCTGCTTTTCTACATGAGTGCATAACATTTTTATTGAAAGTTATGTGATTGTTAGTAACTTGCTAGCACCATGAAAATGGGAAAATATGATGGTATACCCCTTACATGGAGTTTGCATGTGTTCTTGAGGATGGGTTTAAAGAAATCCTTATTTTTTCATTGGAACAAATCATAGTGATATTTGAATTTAGATGGCCAAGTGAAAAGTCTTTTTTCTTTCTAGTCCCATTACATGCTCACATGCAACAAACACACATACATGGTCCAAAGAGTTATCTTAATTGGTTGTTGCCAATGTTGTTGGGAATTTGGTTAGTTTTGTACCAATAGGCACCCATGTTGAATCCCCTTGGGTGAGGTGCACTAGTTTATGCTAAGAGGTTTACTAGTTAAATGACATCCACAAATGTGGGGATGCATCCCTTGGGTTTCCCCATGATGTTTTCTTGGAAAACACACGTGTGCACGCGTGCACACACACACACACACACACACACACATTCAAGTGGAAATAAATCCCTATGAAACTCTTGGGCACTTACTCCATTCTGAGGGTGGTACCCAATGTAAAGTGGGCATCTTAGGCTTAGTGTGCTTGACCCCATGGAAATCAAATCAGGGACCTACACTGTGTGTTGGATTACTAGCAATGTCTCCATGATAGTGACACCAACTAATTAAGTTAACTCACAGGGATATATATATATATATATATATATATATATATATATATATATATATATATATATATATATATATATATATATATATTCAAAGGGATTACCTCAACCAATTGTTGTCAATGTTGTTGGGAATTTGGATAGTTTTGTGTCGACAGGTGCATTGTTTGAATCCCCCTAGGGATGGTGTATTAGTTTACATCGTCATTTTTACTAGGGATGCCATCCACGAATGTGAGGAAGCATCCTTTGGGTTTCCTTGCACTACACACACACACACACACACACACACACATATCCAATGTTGCCAATGTTGCTAGGCATTTGGATTTCATTTTGTTAGTAGGTGCTTGATTTAAAACCCCCTTGGGTGAGGCATACATATATGTGTGTGTGTGTTTAACCTGGAGTGCTATTTGGATTGGTAAGATGCTCCTGTGTGGAGTGCACAAGAGTTCTTTGGATCCATTCTTATCATGTTATTTTGGGTTATTAGAGGTATTTGGATCCATTCTTATCATGTTCTTTTGGGGTACTAGTTTCCCTTGTGGTTGATAGTTGAGGGCACTTGCATGAAATTGATGGTCAAAAAATTGGCAATGGGTGCATAGGAACACACACAGAGAAACATGCTCACATTCTTAGAAGCATGCACATGTTTGTGAGCCTATAGGCTTGACGTTCCCTGAAATGCCACAAAGGATTCCAAACTCAATGTCAAGTTAGAGTTTTTAGGAACACATCCATGTTCTTAAGTGTGTTCCTACTTCTAAATGTGCACACACTCTTGTGTTCTTTAATTGGAAAACAACTTGTGGTTGGTTCCATTGTTACCTAACTAAATCAGGCAATGCATTTTCCTTGTCATTACATGATTTGAGGAGAAATTTTAGGAGTGCTTGAGGAGGAATTTTAGGAGTGTTCACTTCACATTTGATTGTTTTCAAGTATGTTTATAAACATTACTATTTTTGTATTTCATAACTTTTTAAAATTATTAAAAAAAATAAAAAAATATTTTTCCCTCTTTAAATGCAACATATTTAAACCACATGGAGCTTGCACCTGAAGAAAAACCAAACCCACCATCAACAAATCAAGACATACCAAACCCTAACCTAGAACCAAGAAATGTAAACTTTGAAATTGATACATGGATAAGGTCATTAAGAACCATAATATAATATTTAAGAAACACTAGAGAGCCCTCATACCTTTCACTAGCCACATCACTAGATACCGTTTTTTCTTCAATTGTAAATGCCCAAGGCCGATTATCACATATTTAAGATTACAGGGCTAGAATGTTTAACTATTGTAGGATTGATTTAAATAGAAACAAGTTCAAAGCTATGAATATTTCAAAACAATATTTGATAACCTTGTTTATTGACTTGAGAAACAAAACACAACCTCCAGTGACAAAGAAACACATTTGCATGGACTAATGCACCTACCAAACTTTTGTAGAAAGCTAAATGAATTGGTGGTTCATGGTTTTTGAAAAACCTCCCAGCAATAATAGGGAGGTCCCTTTGTATTTCCTTAGGAAATATTGGGTTGAGTTTATCTTAGGTCTCCATGTCAATTATGACCTTGGTGAATTCCAAGGGGTGGGTTATGGGTCTGCATAAGATTGATGAAATGCCATGCATGCCCCATTGAGAGGGAATCCTCCTCTTAGGTGGATGCCTAACCCTCCTACCCAACATGATCCCATCTAAGAAAACATTAACTAGACTTGAACGTCCATTCACCTTGACCCGTATCCCTGTACAACATATCACATTCATAGCATCATCCCACTAGGAGGGATCTTTAGGTGATGTTGGGGGAGGGTTTAGGCCTTCAATCTTTGCAGGAAAATCTAGCTAGGAGTGGCCATAGGGACACACTAGGTGTTCTCATCCTATTTCATGTGATCCTCATAGATGCTCGAGTTGTGAAAATACTTTCTATGGGATGATGGAGGCCACTTCACATGATAGTTTCATGGAGGAGGTTAATATCTTGATCATCTCTCTGTCCTTCCTTGATTATATATAATTACAAATGACTAGTTTTGTATATAGTTTATTGTATGATTTTTTCTATATCTAATTATTTATTGTGTACAATTTATAGGATTCGATAACAGACCTTCGACACCTCCAGATGCATTAGTGCCAATTTCTAGCACCGATGTAGCAGTAGTAACAACTTGCTCATTTGGTGTACCACACACACATGTATTATGGAACTTTGTTTAGCTTTGCGATCATGGTGTATAAAACAAACTTCCTTATACATAAATATATGCAAGCAAGTTTATGGATATGTGGGAACTTCATTATTTTTTGGGTACACATTCAATACTATGGTACTTTGCCGAAATCTTAAATGCAGATGCAAGTTTTAAGAAACAACAAGGAAAATACCAAAGCAAGTAAGCAATGAAATACAATGCAGAATGATTTCCTAGTATTCGAGGATGATATTAAATTCTTAAGGATAGTTGTAAGAATATTTTTCTTCAAAAGTGCCAAAGGGTTCTAAATGTTAAATTAATAGTGATTTGAATGATAATTATATATTCTAGTTTTTTTTGGGTTTTGAATAAAAACATACCTATCGATCAAAGAAAATTCACAGAATTAAATGAAATGAAACCAAACCAAAAAATAACAAGGAGAAGCGATTGGAATGAAAAACGATAGAAAATGCATCTAAAATGAGGATTGAAGGATATCCTCAAACATATAACATGTATGTTGTAGTCTATAACCAGATAACCATACTAAATCAATTCACTATTCTAGTAGTTCTCTAAGGATTGACCTAAGGTATTCACATGTGTGAACAATGACTAGAAAGAAGAACACTAATTTAGGTTAAGAAATATATTGTGAATGTAGTAGGATTGGACTCACAGTAAAATATTGCTAACTTGCAAAAAATTCTCCTTGCGAGGAACTCCTTATGAATATGTGCATACCATTGATGCAATTCTCAAGCCTTCAAGCATAGGCTAGAAAAAATTATATACAATCTAAAATCTAACTTGTGCCACACCTTTAAATCCTAAATATATTTTGTATCTTCAAGCTTTTTGTCTAGATGTCTCTCTTTGTGTGTATCTAATGCAAAAATGTTAGCCCTCTTATTTATAAGGAACTTGAATGCACATAATACAAGGGGAATGTGCATCAATGCAGATGGCATGCATGAAACCACCAAAAGAGGATTTCTAGAGTGTGAGTCCACAACTGTGAATGTTGAATAGTGACATCACATAGTGTAAAATGTACAAGTGCACAATTTGACTGCTTGGGTGCCAAGTCACAACAATTTTAGGAAGACTTCTCTTAAGATGGTTATGGAGAGAATCTTGACACACATTAGTTGGAAACCACCAAATGACTCTAAAATTATCCCTATCTTGAGTGGTTTATGATCCCTAATTGGATGATTTTTGTGAGGGCATGGTCGAGTCTCTAAGAATTCAATCAACAAGTATTATAAGTCATAAGACAAAAGATGGCCTCCCTCTCCTCCCCGTAATGGATATAATATAAAACAAAAGAAGAGCATCTTCACAAATAACAATATTGGGCACTTTTCAGAGCGAAGAAAAAGTTGGGGAAGTTGTATTAGTCAAAGTCCCTGGTAAATAAATTATTCTTGAGAAAGAAGTTGTATAACTGAGGATGAGAGATGGAGACTCAGTGGTAGAGAATTTGAACGCCTTCAATACTATGGTAAGTCAGTTAGTATCTGTTGATATTAAAATTCCATAAGAAGATAAATGTATCAGTTTGTTGAGTTCTTTACCAGACTCGTGGGATAGTCTGGTTGTGGCTATAGGTAGTAATACAACTTCTTTGAAGTTTGAAGAAGTGGTCTCATCCTTGTTGTTAGAGGAGATGAGACGAAAGAATATGGAAGGACATAACACAGACGCATTATTTGCAAGGGGACGTTCCCAGGAAAGAAATAGGTCTAGTTTCTCAAGTGGGAGATCTAAGTCTAAGGGTAGGTCTAAATCTCCTGAAAATTTTGTAAGGGTATGCTGGAGATGTGGAAAAGAAGGGCACTACAAAAAGCGATGTAGATCCAAAGTTGAGAAAAATAAGGGATTTGAAGAATCTTCTTCTACAGAAGAAAAGACCTCCAAGGAAGAAGGAGGGAATGTGTACTTGGCCTCTTCAAGCAGACATGCAAATCATGAGGCATGGATGGTAAACTCTGGTGCATCCTTTCATATGACTCCCCATAGGGAGTGGTTCTACGAATATGAAAACTATGATGGAGGTAATGTTTTCTTAGGTAATGATTCGCTAACCAGAATCATAGGAAGAAGAAGGGTCAAGTTGAGGCTCATAGATGGAAGGATTAGAACACTGCTTGGTGTTCTGCACATCACAGGTATGGCCAGAAATTTGATTTCTTTAAGCAAAATGGAAGATGAAGGGGTAAAAACAATATTTGAAAAGGGAACTTGCAGGATGGTTCGAGGAGCAATGGTGTTGATGAAGGGAGTTCAGTTTGGAACTCTGTATAAGTTGCTAGGAATCACTATTAGTGATGGGTGTAATAGCTCCATTGTTCCTGATATTGGAGTTGAAGAAGAAAGAACCCCTACATTCTCTGGAGAAAATGTTAAGTTGTGGCATCAAAGATTGGGGCATATCGAAGAGAAGGGTCTTCGACTACTACACGATAAAGGTATGGTTGAAGGTATGTCTAACTACTCTCTAGATTTTGATTTCTGTGAACATTGTCTATATGGGAAGCATAATTGGGTAATATTCCCCTCTGGTGCAATGAGGGCAGAAGGAGTTTAATAGCTAGTTCATAGTGATGTTTTTGGACCTGTGTCGGTCCCATCATTAGGAAAATCTGTGTACTATGTTTCATTTATAGATGAATTTTCGAGGAAAACTTGGATATATTTCCTCAGGAAGAAATTTGAAGTCTTTGATAGGTTTAAAGAGTTTAAGGCTCTTGTTGAGAATCAAACAGAGAAAATAATTAAGGTGTTGAGGACAAATAATGGCAGAGAGTTCTGTGGGAATGAATTTGAAGAATTTTGTAAGAAGTGCAGTATAGCAAGGAAGAAGACTACTCCATATACACCTCAATAGAATGGACTTGCAGAAAGGATGAATAGGACGCTGATGGAAAAATCAAGGTGCATGCTCAGTGGTGTCGGGTTAGAGAAATAATTTTGGGTAGAGGCAATGGGTACTGCATGTTATCTGATCAACAGGTCACCCTCATCAACGTTGGATGACAAGACTCCACAAGAGGTATGGACTGGTAAGGAACCTTCTCTCACACATCTTAAGGTATTTGGCTGCGATGCATATGTTCATGTTCCAAAGGAAAACAAGAGTAAG
>ML777593.1:71994-90031 GCA_009831015.1 Picea engelmannii | reverse complement strand
GGGCAACTTCAGATTTGCTCGCGGTTATGCCGTTGTTACCACGGAATCCGTCTCTGGCCAGAATTCTGTTCTCAAGTTCAACACTACTCTCCGTACTCATTAGTATATGCTTTGTTTTCTGCGTGCCAACTTTCACAATGGTTTATGTTTAAGGTCGTCATAAAGTGGTTTTTTTTTTTGGTGTTTGTATGAGTTTTTTTAAGATTGTAGCAGTTAAATTGTTATTCAGAGATATCTTAGTTCCACAAATAATGGATCTTGATATCTTACTTAAAGTTAATTTTAAAATTAAATTATTATTGTATTTGTATTGTTATTGATATACAGAATTTTTGTTTAGATTATTTCTATTAAAATTCTCATTTAGAATTCTTTGTTTAACCACAAAGTAGATTTGGTAATTTAAATTGGTTGAGTTTTATAAATTTGGTTATTTAAATTTGTTAAAATAAATTAATATTTTATAATTTGATTTAATCATTTTCAAAAACTCCCAAATTTAAACAAATTTAAATTAGTTGAAATTTCTTTTTAAATATACTAAATTTCTATAACTTAATTCAACAATTAATTTTGTTCAAGCAGACATATATATGTTTGTTGTTCTTTTCACAAAACAAATTTTACCAAACAAAGAGATTTTATGGACGTGAAATAGTCATCTTTGATTTCATAATGTGAAATAAAAAATCGAAAATCCACATTATAATGTTGAGATAAATCCAAAAAACCCATGGAATGCATAAGCCATTCATTTCTTAAAATATTTCAAGTAATTATACTTATTTGCGAATTATTATTTTTCATGTGTAATGCATCTAATGACAATCATGTTGTTATTTATAGTAAGATATATGTTGTCTAGATTTATTTTTAAGGAAAAACATAAAATCTTTCAAATTTTATTCAATTCCACCCAAGTTAGATTTTGTATACAAATTATTTTAGATGAAAACATTTTTTTTAACTCAAGACTCATAATCCCATGTCAATAGTGTTTTTTTAAGTGAAAACCCATACATGTGAGATTTTAACCTAATGCATGTCATGCTAGTCACACTAGCATTATATGTGTTGGTTCGGCTTGTTTTAGTGAAAACTTGTAAACAAAAATTGTGAGTGTAATGCATAACCTAAAAATAGTGATTATACTGAAATATATGTCACCCATTATATGTGTTAGTTAGTCACACTAGCATTATATGTGTTGGTTAGGCTTGTTTTAGTGAAAACTTGTAAACAAAAATTGTGAGTGTAATGCATAACCTAAAAATAGTGATTATGCTGAAATATATGTCACCCATTATATGTGTTAGTTAGTCACACTAACATTATATGTGTTGGTTAGGCTTGTTTTAGTGAAAACTTGTAAACAAAAATTGTGAGTGTAATGCATAACTTAAAAATAATGTTTATAGTGAAATATATGTCACCCAGGTTCTTCTTTTTAAAGAAAAATATAAAATATTTTAAATATGGCTTGATTCACCCAAGTTAGGTTTTTTTATTTTACCTCATTATCATAATCCCATGCAAATGGTGTGTGGATTTTAGTGAAAAAAAAGGTGAGGTTTTTTTAGTCATAGGGGTCTATATATATATAAGTTTGTTTTAATTGAAAATTGGTAAAATTTTAGATTTTTGTTTTATGCATGTCATGATGGTCGCGCTCTAATTATAGAAAGATATATATTGAGGAGGTCCATTTTTAGAAGGAAAGCCTTAAAATATTTTATAACTTGTTCCATCCCACCGAAGTTTGGTTTATTCTTAATAGTTTTGAAATGAAATACTATTTTCCTTTTACTTAAAGCCCATAATTTCATTCATATAATGTTTGTTTTTAAAGTCAAAACCCCCCCAAAATGTGTTTTCTTAAGAAAATCATGTCACATAAGCCATGTTTTTCTTAACAATTCTTTTCCGAAATTTTTGCTTCAACTACCACTAACATAGCCCATCCAGGCTCAATGTTAAAACCATGGCTCTGAACCAATTTTAAACGTCCCCGACCACCAATTGGCCTGGGAAACGCCACTGCTCAGACCCTTCACTTAGTTCTGATACCAAACTGTAGCATCCCCGACCAACATAGAGACCGGGTAATGCTACCACTGCGGAATATACACTTATATAATATGTGCATTTTAATCGAATTAAAACACTTAATCACAATAATCACATAATTATTGCTACCATACAAAATCAATGAAATTAACTGTAGTTCATATACGCAACAGAATACATGATAACATTCAAGCATCACAGACATGCATAACATATAAATTAAGCACAGACTGATACTTATCTTTTCAATTGGAGTAACACCACCAACTACGTGCAGAATTTCCACGAACCTCCCAGCCATAGACCATGTTGCTCATCACGTTTAGTAGTGGGTCACCCCCAAGTTGGGACTAAGCTCCACCCAGGGCAAGGGATTCCTAGACTAGGTCGAGGTTATAGAAAACTGCACAATGTAACAAGAAGGATTCTCTGCAGGAGCCTTCTTATGCCCACTACTCACAAACTCTCATTCCCCACATGCATGCTCCACCCGAGAGTATACACCTTCACAAGAATAGTCCATCGGTTGCTTCACCTCCCTCTCTTGGTCTCGACAACATGCCAGATCAGGAATTCTTAGAGCTCTGTAGCTGGTGTTGGACTCTCTCTGGGAGAAAACCACTTCCCAACAAACTCTCTCACCTGGAGAGAGTTGTTCATGGGCTTGACAACCTGCCTCTTCTACCACAGGCCTGACAACCCACTTCTTCAACTAGTTTCAACTCAATTCCCACAAGGTGAGGATAACAACAACAACAATAGCAATTCGGTTAACTCACGGTGACATCAACAACAAGAATTTGGGTATGGACATCCAAAAACGACAACAGTCCACACTAAGACAGAACACGGTTCATAAATTTACAGGGTGCTTGGACTTCATAGGAGACACGACTCAGTCCACGAGTTTTCCATTGGTTCAGGGTGTGTGACAAGGAATCAAAACAAAGAGGTTGATGATGGAGGTCTTGGGTTCATGTGGAGGATGGGAGAATGGTTGAACGAACAACCTTCCCATGAGGGTTTCCTTCCCTGCGCATGGGTAAGAAAATGTAGACGCAGAGGGAAAATGGGTTCAGGCACTCCTGATCCCAACTAACTCAGGCAGAGGATGACAGAATGACAGAACAACCCCCAACACAACTGACTCATCATTATTAACTACATGCGCTCAGGTCGACACTTGTCTTCCTAGAGCTGCATTCGTTTCCTTTTGCACACGTTGCCTCTCCCAGGACTTATGATAAAAACACTCAACACTCAGCATGTCCACTTTAGCCTTCAGGAATTAATAATAAATATTATTCCTTTAGATGTAATCCCCCTAGATTAGCCCCTATGCCCACACACTTAGCCTCCTCCCTTACCCAACCTTGTGGAAGCTTAGTCCCCCATCACTCTTTCTTCGTGGTCGGTCTTCACACAACGATGTTTATATTTTATTAATGATCTGCATAGTTACATATACAAAACCAGGCTCTTGGCCTTTAACACTTAGGCTCTCCAGCCTAATAAACACATAAGCCCACTAGCGTATCAACACTTGACTCACCAGCCTACAAAACATGTTTACAATTTATAAATACAGCTATGGCTCATCCTTGGGGATATTACACCTACCCTTCTTGGCTGATGAATTCCTTCATTATGATATTATCCTCCTGTGCTATCTATAAATTCATCGCGTTAGACCTTGCTCTGGACTGAATCTCCTGCACGACGTTGACCTATAATTTATACAACGCCTTTGTTAGAATATTGGGAAATTCCAAGTCCAATGTATCAATGTCCTTCGAGGGTTTTTCTGTTGTCTCCTCATCGATACAAAACATCTCAGGAGTTATAATGAAGTTTACACTCCCCTGCATCGTGATTTTCACTATTTCTCCAGCAGGTGCTTCTTCTCTAGTGGGTGATGATTTCTCCTTCTGTTGCTACTCTTCCCTGATCCTCAACTGCTCCAATGCAGGTTTTACCTCCTATACTTTCTCCATAATTGAAGTCTTGTGATTCTTAATATTTTCCCACACCTATGATAGTCGATCTTCCACTGTCGTGGCTATCAACTCCGCATCATCTATTTTCAATGATGTTTCCATTGGTTTTATGTGGGCCTTTGCCTTCTTCCTGGAGCCACTTGATTCCTCCCTTGTTCTCTTTCTTTGGGCATTTGATGGCTTAGATGCCTCTGGCATCTTTGTATCTGTTGTAGGAAAATTCCCTTGCGGATAGGTGAATGTCCTATTGGATCCTAGACCTCTATTACCAAGACAAAAAGATGTCAACATTGGACACTGACATTCCTTTAAATCTAGCTAAACTAGTCAAAGGAAAAAGAGGAAGAAAGTATGATGTACCTTTTTCTGAAGCTTGTCCTTGTTTAGTCCAGGATGAACTTGATCTTTAGGCCCATTAATGAGATCTGCAATTCAATAGACGATAAATACAATGCATGCTTCTTATTCTACCAAGATTAGTTTAAACTAGATTTATCAAGAAAAGACAAGCCTATGCAATCATACACAAACTTGAAGGAAACATGCCAAGCATATATTAATGAGAACATTACAAGGAACTTACAATATATATATGCATATGCAGTAGCCTATCCAAGTCCTCCTTTTCCAACCCCTTGCTCGAAAGATCCACGATCAAAATGACAATACTTTTTTGCTGATATTATCCTCCTTTTCACCATGAGAATGCCTCCTTTTATAGGATTTGAGAGGCTCAACCACCTTAGTTATCTTTGGAATAAGTTGAGGAAATGACTCCATCAGTTGTGGTATCTCCCTTAGATACAACCTAAAGCTTGGATTCGAGCCAAACCAACTTGGATCATTTCTAGTTGTCCTTAGAGATAAGGGGAATTTATTCCCAAGATTCTCTCAACCAATTGATGCTCCCTCAAATATGGAAATAGAGCGTTGTAGAACTCCCTGATAAGTGGAAAAGGAGTGCTAGCGCTCCGTGCATGTGAGCAGGGGAGTGCTAATCTCCCTAAAATCCGTTTAAGATGATCATTTCTCAAGGAAACATGTTCTGTAATCTTTCCAAATGATGCGTTTTCGTCTTCTAACATGTCTTATAGGGTGTATCACGTGTTTCTATGGTGTCCTTTGCAATGCAACATATGTAGGATGGAAATACAATATTTGCGACACTTACGACAAAAGTGCGACACTTGCGACACTTACGATAATGATAATGGGACATTATCGAAGTGAGGAATTTTGACGTGTAACAGATTTCCCCCCAAAGTGCGAGGTCAGAAGACGAAAGTTGATGACTGAAGCACTTTGTATATTTTTGAAACAAGGGTATGGAGTTAGAGAACCTGGTAGAAGTTGCAAACAACCATCAAACAAATATTATCATATGTTTCAAAACCAAGGTAGGTATACCTATGCTTGAGTGATAAATTACTTAAGGTATGGCTGCCAACAAATACACTGTGGATCCATGATGATACTGATTAAGGGTATAGCCACCAAAGATACAATGTGGATCTATACCTCCATGATATGAACTGATCGTAGCCATGAGAAATACACAGTGGATCTACGAGATGATAAAACATAGCCACATACCAATACAATGTGGATCTATATGACAGTATATCGACATGCTCAAAATATCTCTTTCACATCCTGGGAAAGTAGATAACAAAGTGAAATCTCAACCCAGGGTCTTCATCCCAGGGTCTTCATCCCAATCTCGATGTAGTACGAATCTAGCCATGTGAATAAGTGTTTTGATGTCGAACATGGTAGAAACCACTTGATTACTAGTCAATGAGGTAAACCGTTAACAAGCGCGAGGGAAATCACTAGTGATGCCAATGACTCCCAAGGTACTCTAGTACAATCCGACAAATTTGAATAAATGATCTGAAGTTGAACATTCGTGGTGTCAATGATGTAAACCCATTTTCGAAGGCGAGGAGGCCTACCATTGAGGTATGCAGGTCCCAAGGTACTAATTGGTTTCTAAGTCAAATTCCCGGATGATGTGTTGAATTCGACAGAAAAAGAATCGTTGAAGGAGGGCCTTGATGTATCCCCCATCATTGACACGAAACTGACATGGAGATGTAAGATGGTGAATTAAATGAGTATGGATTGGCACAGGTATTGAAACTGGAAATTTGTGATGATTGACCCTCAAGGCGTATACTTCCCTTGAACACTAAGGCACAACATGACTCGTCAACATAAACGTAACATGGACCAAAACATAATGCAGTGGATACTGTGACATTTTTCGGGTGACCTAAAAGAGTGGAAAGACTCAGGGGATTGGCTTAGTGTAGAGGTTCAATGGATTATCCAAGTGTTCAATATGCAGGTAGAAACAATGTGCCATGTTCAAGGGTGACTGCAAGAGTGACTTGTGACAATTCTAAAAGATAGCTTGGCTTACTTCATTCAATTTTTCCCCCATCCAGATAGACGAGTACCTATTTTTGTTTTTACGAGATTGAGGAGGATAACACATGCTCAATATAACTCACCTTCAATAAGTCCCTCTTCCTTTGTTTAATGAACTGGAGGAAGTAAGGGTTTGGTCCCATATGGGCCCTTCAATGTGTGATTTTAATGAGTCCATAGAAGGAAAACTCGATGGTTTTTCATGTTTAGAGAGTCTGAAAAAACTTAAAGGCGACTCCAGGGTTGTCCTTTTTTGTAATTTTAGTCTCCAAAGTCCAAAAAAGAGATAAAATGCTACTCGGGAGATGCCCTTTAAAAACATTTTAAGCGAGTGTGAAAGGACAACCCTGGAGGAAATAATGCATATGCATTTGGTGATAATATCGCTGATCACTACGACTGTTCCAAATCGGCCCGGTCTTGAAGAAAAGCCATTTGATCCTGCAACCGGGATGACCGTCACATTGTTTCCTATCACATTGTCATGCATATAAAACACCATATTCATTTCACCTTCACACGCAACAACCGCCTTCAGGAAGACGATGGCGGCAGCCACGACCATGGCTGGAAACAGAAACCTGAAACCCATCGAACACGTATGGAAGAAGTATAAATTGATATGAGAACTGTGTGAGAAAGTATTGCACCACTCATGAATAAATAGCTGCTATGAACCATAAATGACATGGAACCATAAACAACATGGAGCACATTATCGGTACTTGTGAAGATGCTATTATTTTTTCCTATTCTAGTTACATTTATTCAATAGTGGAAAAAATAGTTTTTTTTAATAAAATGAATATCATAAAAATAAAAATAAGACTATCATATTTTTTTTTTCAAAATTATCTGTAAAATTTACAATATCCTTCCAAAGATGACTACCCATCATCAATATCTTACCAAAAAAACTTGTCCCAAAATAACCAAAACCATCATCTATATCTTACCAAAAAAAACTTCTCCCAAAATAACAAAAACCAAAAACTTTAGTGTTTTATTATATTTTTCTATCATCATTTAATCAGAATTTATAATTTAGATATTCTTTAGCTTCCCTATTAAATTCTGAGTAAATATATTGATTTTTTAAAATATGGAAGCTTTCACTCATCTGTGGAATTATGGTCATCCATGGCTATAAAGTAATCCCCTGCAAATTATTTTGTGAATCACCATCAAAGAAACCCACAACCAAATTCCCTTCCAGCAAAGGAGGATGAACTACTCTTTGTGAATGGACATCAAGAGTTTTGTTGAGCTCACTCATATCTTGTAAAACTTTGTTACACAACCTAAGAAGAGATAAAGTTTGATTCTAAAAAATAATCAAATTTCTCTGCCTTCAAATTTCCCAACAGATATAGCATGGTAATTCCGTCCAATTTTATTTCACCTCATTCCAATTTTGGAAACTTTCACTAAGTTGTCCACATTCCCAAATTCTTTGTAACTTAAGAACCTTTAAGAGATAATTCCATACTTCTTTTGTGAAAGAGCAATAAACCATTAAATGATTTATTGTTTCCTCCCCTTCGCCACACATAAAACATCTACTAGGACCAACAAATCCTCTTTTTAACAAGTTATCCCATGTTAGAATTCTATTATCTATCATTAGCCAACAAAATAATTTAATCCGCAAGGGGATCTGCCATTTCCATATATCAATCAACCAGTCCTCTAGACCAGCATCCATTTCCTCTAAAAATTGCACCCGATAAGATTGTTTTGCAAAACATTTCCCTCCTTTACTATCCTAGTACCAAACAATTGAATCTCTTACATCAGATAAAAAAAACCCAGAGTTTTTCAGTCCCCTCACATAATTATCCTATTCCAACTTTTGCTCCCCGATAAGATCTAGAAATTTTGCAGTTTTCCAATTAAAACCATGAACAGACCCAGTATCAAATGAAGCTACCTGATCAAGATTGAAAATAACTTTTGAGTGCAGGATGGAAACCAAACTCTTAGACAATTTATAGTAAGATTGAGAACTTATCAAATGATCCAATCTGACCCTTATATCCCCTCCATTTCCAATATTCCAGGCTAACTAGTCAGTGAAAATAGGCAAAGAAGCAGTGAGCGCTCTCCAACAATTTGACATACCTTTCACATTCAATCTCCCTTTTCTAAACCACTCAACCACAAAATACCTTTTTAAGTATTTTTTTAAGAATCACTTCATGCCACAGGGGCCAAAAAGGCTCCTCCACAATCTCTTTGCAGCCAAAGCTTTACCAAAACATAAAATATTTTAAAAACCCCATCCTCCAATCTTCTTAGGTTTTGCAATCCTATTCCAATTCACAAAATGAATGCTTTCTATCTCTTTGTTACCAGAACAAAAAAATCTAAACATATGCCTTCTAATCCCATTTAAAATTCTTTTGAGAATCTTTGACAAAGACAACCAGTATAAAAAAATTGCCTTCCAAGACTGATTTTACCAGTATATACCTGCCTCCCAATGTAAGCAATTTATGACACCAATTAGATATTTTTTTCTGCACTTTTTTAATCAGCCTTCTTCAATCATCAATACAGTAACAATTTGGTTTAATAAAAAAAACCCAAATATTTAAAACCAACATCTAAAGGTTTAACCTCAAAGGTTAGGATTTCTTTCAAAAGTAATAACTCCTCCTTAGACCATCCTTCTTCCAGAAATTGAGACTTGTGAGCACTGAAAGCCATTCTAGTTGCATTTCTAAACAAATCAAGCACATCCTTTAACGTTCCTCATTCTCTCAAGGATCCTTTTCCAAAATGAATAATATCATCTACAAAAATAAGATGAGTAATTCTAACACCATTTTCTACTGAGACTCCTTGAATTTTTCCTTCTTCAACAAACTTCATTAGTATTCTACTTAGCCCTTCAAATATAATTAAAAATAGTAAAGGAGAAAGGGCGCAACCTTGTCTCAAGCCTCTACAGATTTTAAAGTAGCCAGATGTGATGCCATTAATTAACACATAGAAATTTGTTGATCTGACACGCCCCATTATCCAGTCAATAGCTTCCAAGCTGAGCCCAATCTGTAGAAGGACTAGTCTTAAAAAATCCAGTCAACCCTATCATAGGATTTCATCATATCTAATTTTAAAATCAGAGATTTTGATTTGTTTATATTTATATTATGAAGAGCCTCTTGAGCTATTCCTATATCATCAATAATCTGCCTATTCTCAAAGAACCCAAACTACTCCCTCGATATACCTTTTGAACAAAAATATTTGATTCTAACTGCAATAATTTTTGAAATAACCTTATACCTCAAGTTACACACAGAAATGGGTCTAAATACATCAAAGGATTCAAGTTTATCACTTTTTAGGAATACGTTCTACAAAATTAGCATTTAGAGCCCCATTTATCTTCCCCTTAACTTTGGATTCCTCCACTACTTCCAACAGTTCATGTCCCAGAAGGTAAAAAAATTCCAATAAAAATTCAGTTGTCCGACCATTAGGCCCATGAATTTTTGAAACAACAAAGTCTTTCAAATTGGACACAACCTCTGATAAAATAACAGGTGAAACAATATTGTTCCCTTATTCCAATGAAAAGAGTCTAGGGTAAGTCTGGATCACTTCCAGTTGATGAATAATAGATAGATTGTCTTGTGCTTTAATTTTTTTTTCAAAGTATGAGACAACTTCCTTTTCCAATTCTTTCTGATTAGTAGCCATCGAACCATCCTCCTTTCTGATTTCCCAAATTGTATTTTCTTGTTTTCTAAAATTGGCATAAACATGGAAAAGATTTTCATTTCTATCACCAGAATTTAGCCAAGTAACTCTTCTTTTTATCTCGAAGTCTCCTCTTCTTGTTTTAACAACTCCACTTTCATTTTTTCTTTCTCTGTCACCAGATTCCTTTCATCTTCTCCCTCAAAACCCCTAGGAAAAGTAGAGTAAAGGATATCCAAGTCTACTTCAAGTTGAGCTAATTCTTCTTTAGATTTTAATTTCTTATTTTTTTTTTCCATTTTATGACCAAAGATTTCAAATATTTAAGCTTTGAAACTAGGTTATCCATTGGAGAAATAGACTCTGAATCCACCAGGTTATGCCAATTTGAGTGCACTAGTAATTCAAAATATGGATCTTTTAACCAAATTGAATTGAATTTGAAAGGGATCTTTTGCTTTTGTTGATCTTGTTCCAATTGAAAAACCATTGGCATATGATTTGATAACTTGAAATTTACCACCATCCTCGAGGTGTAGGACAATCGGTGACGGAGTGTGTTGTTAAGCCACTCCGTGATGTTAAAGTCACCGGTTCGAAACTTGCGGGGACAAAAAATCCAACCATGTTAAGGGTTGGTGTGGCTCAGGCTAGGTGCGATCCCCGGGTGATTTTGACAGCTTAGATGCCCCTAAGTCACGGTTTCTCAAGCCACAGGTTAATCGCGTAGCCAACAGGTTCCGCACAAATTAAAAAACAAAAAAAAAAACTTGACATTTACCACCCAAGTTCTAAATTTGAGCCCTGAATCCACCAACTTTTCACTAATTAAAAAACGATCCAAACTTTTTGCTACAAATTCTTGATTTCCCCTACCAATCCTCCAAGTTGGCAATAGATTTATTGGTTCTACATCTATTAAAACTTCTTCCTGGAGCATGAGATTAAAATAAGAATCCATTGGATCACTTCTAGCAGAACTTCCCCAATTTTCTCTCGCAGAAATTGTGAAATTCAAATCTCCACCCATTATCAAATTTGACTCCTTTAGTATACCATCCTCTTTTACATTGTTCTGAAACATTTTTCTATTGGCATACAACCCATAACAATTTACCAGGTTTAAATTTTTATTAAGTTTCTTTATGAATCCATCTAATAAGATTTCTGAAGGAGTCAAAAAGGCAGTGAAATTAGCTTTTTTCAGATTCCAAGAAGAAAGTAGCCCCCCTGATAAACCCTTTGAGTCCACCGCACAAAAGTCCCAAACATGAAAAAAGTTTGAGAACACCTCTCTCAACTTGTTTCCATCGACCATGGTTTCTTGTATCATAACTATATCTGGTTTAACTAGATCAAACCATCTTTTAAGGGATAAAAATTTTGGAGCACCCCCAACTCCTCTAACATTTAAAGAAATCACTATCATTTTTTCCTCTCTCTAGGTTTTTCTCAGCTCTAAGTTCCCTTGGACCTTCCAAAACCTACAATACTATATCTCCATTTGTTTATTTCTCCTTTACAATATTCCTTGCACTTTGTGTTTTGATTGGAGATAACTCTTTCTCTAATCCCCCCAATACATACCCTTTCTTATCTGATAACTCCTTTTTATTCCTCCAACCACCAACTCCATCAGCCAAGTTTTCAGATTTTGACTAAGGAACCAGAAATAGTGTCTCCCCCCCCCCCTCGAATAAATATGAAGAGGGGTTCAACTTAGAAATTATTTATAATAAGGTAATAAATAAGTTAAATTTTCCTCTACAATTTGGTTTACAGACTTCTCTTTAGTAACAAAAACCACATTCCCAAACAAAAACCCAGGTTCCTTAAAAAAAGTTAATGAATATTTCATTTCTGACATAGCTATCCCACCATGGTATTTCATATCTTTTATGGCCATATTAGTTTCCTCCAAAATAGTACCACAGGTTAAATCCCCTCCCCCTGATCTTGAATCCACTAAATCCAAATTTTCGATCTCTCCCACAACCCCCTCTTTCAATAGGAAACCTTCCCTTCGCGTAACCTTCCTCTGGGCTCACCCCTTTTCCCACAACCCATGATACAATAACCATTTCTTTTATAGATTCCGACACACTAATGTCAATAGAGAACTCAGACCTAAAAACACTATCCGAACATTGTCTTTGTAACCACTATAATTCCTTCATAGTTAAAGATGAAAAAAGAGCTTGGGAAAATATTTTCAACATACCTATGAACAAAGAAGAATTCATGGAACTACCTGTTGAGTCCCCATCTAGAAAAAAAAACCTTTTTCATCGCATATCTCCAAAACCAGAGTGTGCTTAGACCAATCTTTAATCCATGCCGAACCACCTTTGAACTATTTTTTTTCTTTCCTGGGACATGCTTTCTTCAAATTCCCCACCTCCTTGCATAACATGCATCGAAATGGGATCCCTCGGTAATCCAGTTTTTTTATGTGAACAAACCCTCTCCATTCAATTTCCAAAATCATTAGAAAACCATTTTGAAGGTTTGTTTCAACCATTAGTTTTCATATTTTACGATCCTGACCACACAACATGTTTGAATCCACATGAAGAAATTTTCCTAAAGTATCTCCAATTGCTTTAAAAACTTCCAGGTTCCAGAAGGCCAATGGACAACCTGACATCAACACCCATAGATGCTGAAACCTGAAGTGATCTTTTTCTGGATTAAATGTGTCCACATTTTAATCATTAAACATCGATAACTATAGACCCAAAACCTTTCCACATCTTCCTCCTTTCTGAAATGGAAATAGAACCAGCCGTGAACTAGCACCAAAGTTTCAGGAGCATAACCTATAAAAGGTTTCCAGTTTTCCTCAGGCCATTTACTAATATCTGCCATTCAACATTCCTAGTAATTGAATCTCCCAACCAACACTAATAAAGACAAATGATAAACTTCCTTCAGACCCACATCTCTCCCCAAGACCATTTTTGTGGAAGTTCTCCTTGGATTCCACAGTTTTATCTCAGAAGACCCCTGCTCGTTTCCCACTAGCTCTCTGGCTCTCCCTTCTAAACCCCTTCTCTCTTTTGGACTCTCCTTATCACCATTATAGTTTACAACTGGATCGCTTGGAGTAACAGACAAAGCCCCTGCATCAATCACCTCTCTGTGGAAAACTGCTCCAGGTTTTTTCCCATCCTTCCTAAACTGAGATTGAGAATAGTAGTGCGTTGGAGGTATATTAACTACAAGTGGAGTCTGAAAACATCTCGTCTCTTCCAGCTCAAAAAGATCATCGATTATCCCAATGTGCCTTGAATCCTTCTGGTATCCCTCTGATCCATCACCTGGATAATTAACTACCTCGAACTCATCGCTCGAATAAAGTGGATTTAATAATGGGTCCTTCCCGTACTTCAACAATCTTGTCTTATTTAAATCATCTATGTACTCTTCATCAGAATTAAATAGACCTTCTTGGATCCAAAGGGCTTCCTCTAATGGTTATGAGTACCATGTCATCGTATCTACCCTAAAAAATGCCTACACATATCCTAAGACTCTTCCCCCCCTGTCAAAACTTCCACTCATGTTGTCCCACCTGCTTCCAGGTCAAAACCCCAAAGCTGAACCCTACCCTCTCAAGCATCCATTGCATGATCAGATGTCAATTCTAATTCAACTTCAAGACTATCAYATCTAACATAASATAGAGGTGGATAGTTTGAAAATATATGTCCATATAAATGAACCGTTAATGCTTAATTTAATCTTCCAATGTATTCCTCCAATCAATCATAACTCTCCATTATAGATTGTAAAAGAAGGATTATAAAACATTTTTTTTTTTGGAAACGACCATTAAGCAAGTCAATCACCCAAAACTATTAAACATTTAAAATAACAAAGATCAACTATGTGTAGATACCTTTACTACTCGTATCAACATGCTCTTTGATAAAGCATGTGTAAATACCTTCAATACTCTCATCAACATGATCTTTGCACAATGGGAAAAGTTGATGAAGATTTAGATGGTTGGATAAGATGGTGTAGGATAGCTCTTTGGATTTGTATATTTATAAAAAAATTTACTATTAGACTTATGAACAATGATAGAATGGAAGAAGTATATAAATGTTTGCAGTCAATATATATACATGGATGCAAGTTCAATTCATTTAAAGACACTTCTTATATTTCTATGGACTACTATGTTAAGGAGGGAAAGTTCCATGAAACACTTCATTTAAAGACACTTCTTATATTTCTATGGACTATTATGTTAAGGAGGGAAAGTTCCATGAAACATATCATTTGTTTCTGCAAATTGAGTTAACATGAGTTGCTCGTGATGTTGTTTCCTTCAATCTCTATATAGAGTTTCTTGAAAGAACAACCAAACTTAGAGAATCCAAGGACCTATTTGAGAAAATGAGACAAATGGGACTTTCTCTTGATAAAATTACATATAATATGAAGAGAAGGTGTTATGGGTAATCGGGGGAGGTGGACAAATCAATTTTGATTCCCTTTCAGATGATGGAATCTGAGGTTGAAGAATTACATGATTAGGTAGACTAGAGAGATAGGTATTTCTTGAGGCCTCAACAACTCCTCTAAGTTATCTGACTTGGTGACCCACTTTTAAAATTTTAATCAAGCCCCTTGAGCCATGACTTGTTTTATTTGATCTTGTTATTTTAAAGTTTAAATAAACATTGCTTTGTTTTAATTACACTCACTCTTATGTGATGCATTTTTTATCACTTTGCTTCATAATGCATCTAATCATAGTTTATGGTTGTTGTAGTGTGAAGTTAATTTTCCTCGCAAGTCCAATGTCCATGCTATAATCACATTACATTTATCATAGATTCCCCACTTTGATTTAATTGACTCTGATCTACTTGAAAATAATGTACACCATTGTCTCGAGTTTTATAAGTGGTTTTATACCAAAGGATGTCTTAGTGTTGGCACACTTATACTGAGAGGGGTTGTGAATCAATATAAGACTGCTTTTAGTTTTCTTATTGTATTACACTTATCAACTTAGTACTTTATCAACAATAAGAAGCATACACAAACATACAATGCACAATAATCAAATGTTTAATGTGGAAACCCAATTGGGAGAAAACCATAAAGAGATTTTATTAAAATGTATTCACAGGAAACAACCTATTATAGACACAAATCTGTTATGATATTTACATGCACCAACCTAAAAGAGACACAAATGCCTTCACATGAGAACCAACTTAATAGTACATGTAAGAACCAACCTACTATTACAATGTTTGCAGAAACCCACCTACTAGAGACACCAATATCCTTAACTGAGCACCAACTCAACAACCCCTGTAGGAACCAACCCACAACGACAATACTTTTAGGCACCAACCTACAGGAGTCACGAGTCTTCAAATCTTATGTTTGGATTAATTTCTTCTTAAACTATCATCTGTACAACACTTCAAGTTTCCATATGCATAAAAACTACTATGTCACTTCTTCACTTGTTTACAATCAACTAGACATCTTAAGTTCCTTGTTTTTCCTCACACCTTCCAACCACACTCAAACCATTACATTTCACTTCCTTCCATTCCCATGAGCCTTAGGGCCTCAACTTCTCTTCCACAATTACAACTAACTCACCACTTTTACATCCACATTCTTCCACTCTATCTTTTACAAATTGTTTCGGGCATCGTTATTTATACGTGAGCTCATACATTCAAGTGTTTCTCCACATACAAAAATTTGTGCTCAAGGGGTCGGCTCCATGTCCCTTGATTCTTCCTTAAAATCAGACTTCAAAACTTTGGAATCGGTCCCAATTTCTTCCTCTTTTCATGTGCGATAAGTTCACCTTTCACAACACAGACATCAATGCTTAACAATTGTCTGATGTACCTTGGATTAAATAAGGATCGTTGATTTGCTCATTGGCCACTAAGACAAGCAACACAATCTCAAYGATCAACAACCATCCAATCATTCMTTGATTGGATATTGACCGTTGATTGATCTAGTTCCACAGATATTGGGTCCACCGGGTGACCAACCCACTGGACCCTTTATTCAAATCTACAATCCTCCTCTGATTCGGGCCACCAGGCCACTGGGCTCATCAAGTCACCGACCYACTGGGCCTCCAKGAATTTAACATTGCAMTTTCAGACTTCCACTTTGATCCAGTATACCACTGRGCCACCAGGACCACCGACCTATTGGGCTCACTGGGCCCTCGAGACTTCATCACCATGCAGATATTCCAATCTTCTAATATTTGGTATACTAGGCTACCGGTCCACTAGGATAGCAAGCCCTCAAAACTTCAACACAATAATATTATTCCAATCTTCTAATATTTGATATGATGTGGTGTATGATGTAGTCTTCACATGGACCCCTTCCACGTGTATTGGGTGACATAGCACTGACGTGACAGTTGAAGTCATAGAATCTTCCGACCTTGTTATGACACTATGTTGACACGACACAATTACGTGGTCTAACACATGGTGATGGCATGGATGTTGTCATGGCTTTGATGTGGCATTGGCCATCAATATCATCGGGGAACTGGGCCACCGACCCCCCAAAAAATTTAACACTGCACATTCAATTGTTACTCCAATCTGGTGTATCAAGCCATTGAGAGATTGACCCACCAAGATTACCAAGGAACTGAGCCATCGAAACCCCCTTCAAGCACACACACTTCCATTGTGATTATGATCCAATCTCATCCATAGATTTCTTATGATCAATAATCATGATTCAACACACACTTCCATTCACAATTCTTCACTGGGTCACTGAGAGATCATCCCACCAGTTCCACCATCTAACATCATCATGCTTCGTTGTCACTTCATCATTTTTCCATGTACTCTAGGTGGGAAGGTGAAATTGACACTCTGCTACCACATCATTCTAACGAAAACCATGGTATATTATTTTGGTTTGAAAGTACATATAGACCATTGATCTATTATAATCACACTGGATCTTTTTCAAACTTTCTATCTACCTCATTGTTTCTCATACCTACACACCCTTGAGCTTTCTTTGTGCCCTCAAACTTCAACAAAACTCTTCACCTCCTCACAATCATTTCACCTTCATAACTCATGCTCAGTATAGTCATAGTTGACTATTTCACTAAATGGGCCGAGGCAATTCCTACACTCACATCGATGGAAAAATTGTTTCCTTATTCGTATTCAACCACACTATCACCATATTCAAAGTCCCACAAGCAATCTTTATTGATCATGGCTCCCACTTTCGAAACCATATGATGGCTGATTTAAGCACCAAATTGTGTTTTATCCATGAGAACTCATCCCCATATTACCCCCAAGCAAATTGGGTATGTGTTATATTGGAATTCATATGAAAGGATGCACCAGAGTCAACTGTAGAAATTTCAATACAAATTAAGTATTTCCTGCGATTCTCCTGATCTAACAATTATACGCCACTGTTAAATACATAATCACTTCTACTATTATTCTTGTGGAAAATTAAACCACGATCACAACCACAATCACAAAGTGAAATATCAAGAACACATAACACATAAGTTTTTCCGGGAAAGCGTCAAGCTAAAAACCCCACTATAATATATTATGTATATCATGAATCATGAAACAATCTCATACAAAACTCTAATCCAAGAGCTCTTAGTACAATACAATAATCTTACACTGTCATACACAAATTAGCAAATGCATGTGCCAATTCTCCGTGTCCATACAACCTGCCTCCTCTACATAATGTCTGCAATTCGAATTCTCACAATGATACAAATTGCCTAGTTTGCACATGCTCATAAGCATATT
>ML777593.1:51927-66276 GCA_009831015.1 Picea engelmannii | reverse complement strand
GAACTTAGATATATTTCTTTCCTGGGAGCGTCCTCTTGCAAATAATGCGTATGTTCTCTTTCCTTCCATATTCTTCGATATCATCCCCTCCGACAACAAGGATGAGACCACTTCATCAAACTTCAAGGAAGTTTTATTACTACTTAATGGCCACAACCAAACTATCCCGCGAGTCTGGTAAAGAACATAGTAAAATAATACACTTATCTTCATATGAAATTTTAATCTCAACAGATACTAACTGACTTACCACTGTATTGAAGGTGTTCAAATGCTCTGCCACCAAGTCTACATCTCTCATCCTCAGGTTATACAACTTCTTTCTTAGGAATAGTTTATTTACTAGGGACTTAGACTGATACAACTTCCCCAACTTATCCCATAAATCCTTGGTTGTATCTTCCTCTGACACATTCAGTAATACTGAATCTGAGAGACACAGTCAGATTGTGCTCTTCTCCTTCTGATCCAACTTTTTCTAGTCATCTGTTGAAGTTCCCGTAAGTGTAGTACCTAGATATACCGCGATCCAGTAATATATTTCCACCAATAGATCTTCCATCTTGAGCTTCCACAACTCAAAAATTTTCCCATTAAACTTCTTGATCTCCATTTTCGAATTGCTCTCCATTTCTTTTCACCTGAAAAGTAAATACCACAGATCTCCCACTATAACAAGGCTTATCACAGTCCCAAGCCAAAACCTTGACCACAAAGGTGTCCCCCTGAAGCCAACAAATCTCTGATACCAAATGTAGATTTTAACCTTGTACAATATTTATTGCATACATATTTTTAGTAAAAGAACAAAAAGGATACAATGACAAATACAAACATTACACATAGATTTTTCCCCTGGAAACCCAAATCGAGAAAACCAACATATTCTATATTCATTTATAGTGATACATTGTTTACAATACAATATACATATAGGAGCCAATGGCATCTAAAACCCTAACCCAATGACCTGGATTAGTCAACAACCCTAATTCCTTAACCATAAATAGAAAACCATTGGCAAAAAAAACATGTGTCGAAAAATCGCCCAACAATGGACACAAAAATCAAGGCAACATGAAAAACGAGGCAAAATGTGACACGTTTCCCGAGGAAAAAAGAATTTCTCGAGGTATTTGCGGGGATTTGTGGAATCATGGGGATTTGTGAATTAGGGGGATTTGTGGTATTCAATTGTTCAAAATATTGAAGTTGTTGAATAGGTGAAAGTTGAATGAAATTTACCCTTTCCTGCAACTGCCCATGTGTTGGTAAAGTAGGTTGAGGGGGACCAGGGAGGGGGTAGTATGGGTTACCTTGAGGAGGTCTGTATTGGTTGTATGAAGCTGAGGTTACCCCCATAGGGTTGGGAGTATATGTTGAGGGTGATAAAGGTACTGCTTATTGTACAGGTACTGGGTGAATAAGGGGAGTAGGTATGGGTGGTGCCATGATTGGAGGGGGGTGCCATAAATTCCAGTTGATGTGGTTGGGGAGGGTAGTATGGGTTTCCCCCATATGGTGGTTGGTAAGTATTTTCCCCAAAAAGGGGTACCAATTTAGCATGTGGGTGAGCATGGGCCATGGAGCCAATCAACCCATCGGGCAGTGTGTGGTGCTATGGGTTTGTCTTGACCAAATGGTAAAGGAAGAGGAGCATCAGGTAATACAATGTAGAGGTAACCCAATTTAGAATAGATCAATTCAAACTATTGGGACTTAGTGATGGCATCGTCTTTAGTTTGGGGGAAAGTGGTGGAAACATCCTTGGCAAGGACAGGGACTAGTGATATGAGGAACCAGTCGAGTCGTTGTTGGGGAGTGTTATCTTGTTTGCAAATACTTCTTCTTCTTCACCATTCATGGATATGATTGGCTATATAGATGGTTGAGGTTTGTTTGAAATCATATAGGATTTTCAAACCAGTGTTGTGGCACACTGGGAGTTGAAAAAAGGATAAGAAGTCTTCTACCAATGACTTGAATGTTAAGTGGGACCCCGATTTCTCATCTACATACCATTTGGTAGAGGGGTCAATGAGAGTTCTCTAGAATAGATGTAGGCAAACATAATATTCCATGATACTTTTGGAAGAACACCACAGGTGAAAATACATAATGTTCTTGGTGGGGTCTTCTCTGGGCTTGCCTTCGAATGTGGGAATATACAAAGGTAGCTTAGTGGGCATATTTGGACAGGTGGAGTCATGTAATATGGGATCATTCATTAGTTTCATAAAAACTGGAATATTGACGGATGCCAGGTATGGAATGGTGGGGGGAATAATGGCCATTGTATGTAATGTTTGGTGAAACATTCCTTGTGAGGATGTTTGGGAGATTTTTCCTTATGAAGAAGGTGGGGCTTTGCCTCCTTATGGTGGAGGGATTGTTTGTGAGTTGGGTTTGGTATTGGTGCCCAACAAAGTGGATCCAAGCAAGGATGATCCTAAGACCATGACACTTACTAGTGTATGTGAGGGTTGTGTTGATGTATCAGCCAAGTGGGGCATACCTCCCAAAATTGGGGGTATATTTGTCAAACATTTAGAACGAAGGGGATGTTTTGGTCCCCCTATGATTCTGGACTATTTATGCATGTATGATGGTGATAATTATAAGAACTGATAGAATAAATGATTTATAACTTACCAACAAAATGCATTCACTAACTGGATGTAATTATATGGTGACAATCATACACAATATAACAATGTAACTAGTAGTTTGGTTTTGTTTTTCTTACTCCTCGTGGGGGAATATCAAAAAATCATACACGTCTCCTATATGAAATAACATCCTTCCTCTCAAATAACACTGGACCTCCAAAAAATCACTTGACAGTGGGGCCATAACCCACTTGAGAAGATACTAGTGAAGGGATGAACAATCAGTTATAATGAAGGGTGAAGGGGGCATATCCCAAAAGTATTGGCAATATTTCCCAACATCCGTTCAAAATCTCACTGAGGTGTGATTGCATCCCACAACCACCACCTTAGGTAGATAAACCTATATTTTGGCCACTAAGTCACCTCAATCAAGCACGACATTTATATTTTCGACCTCAAAAATCGATAACAGGATGGATTCTTTCCAAGGGTTGGGTGACCCAAGGAGGTATGCACAGAACAACTGGCCTCGTCCTTTGACCCGTCACGAGTGTATCCATACCTTATGGTGTAGGAATTCTTGATTGGGAGGATTTTGGTATACTAATTCACAACTTTCTAAGTTTCAAGTGAGGAATGATGATGGGGAATTATTTGGATGCCTATCCCCAAAATCATAACTTAGACTACCAAATTATTTTTTGTACCTCCTATGGAGGTTTTGTAATACCCATAGGCTGAACCCCAAATTGTAAATATAAATGTAAAAATTCTTATAAGCTGGTGAGTTGTTGATATAATTTTGCATGCACCTTCCATGGTATAGTGCGCACATGTATTACGCACTAAAATTATGAAGTGTGCACATTCCAGGATATTGCGCACAACAAACTTAAGTGCGCGTGATGTTGAGGCCAAAGATCCTTTTGTGTATATGTTTTTTTTTATGGGCTGGTGATCCATTTATTATAAGCTAGGAGGCTTATGCGTTGAATTAGGTCGGAGAGCCTAAATGCTAAAGGCCAGTGAACCTGTTTTTGTATATATCTATAATTATTATAATACATCACTACGTGTAGACCGACCACAATAAAAGAGTATGGGGGAATAAACTCCACTAGTTAGGGAAAGGGGGGGCTAAAAGTTAAGGATAAGGGGCTAAGCCAAAAAGGAATATTATATTAATATTCCTTAAAGTATAAAGTATGGATAATTATTTATCCTAAGTTCTAAAGATGGGGACAAGTGGACCAAAGTAGCTCTCAACATGATAAGTGTCAAGTTGGGAACATGCATACATATAGTTTGGACTTAGTTCATTTGGGGGGAATCCATTTATTCATTCATTCCATCATCATTCACTCACTCATTCATCTATCCCCCATACCTTTTAGTTACTATCATTGTACCTACATCATACCCGTACTTGTATCTGTACTTGGTTAGCTTGGGAGTTGGACTGAAGAGGCAGGTTGTCAGGCCCGTGGGATACTGAAGAGGTGGGTTGTCAGGCCTATGGGAAACTCTCTCTAGGTGAGAGAATTGTTGGGAATTGATTTCCTGAAGGTGCCAAACTACAACTACAGGTCTCTAAGACTTCTTATCCAGCCTGTTACTGAAGCCACGGAAAGGAAGTGGGGCAGTCAAGGGAATGTTGAGAAGATAAGGGGCACACTTCCTGGGGTGGGACAGGCATGTGGGGAATGAGGGATTGTAGGTTGTTATTTTTAGTTGGCACCTATGACAGAGTCTTTCTTGTTGTCTGAGATATATCAACCTGTTTAAGAATCCCTTTACCCAAGTGGAGTTTAATCCCAGCTCGGGGGTGACCTACCGCTGAGAGTGATGAGCAACGTGGTCTAAGGCTGGGAGGTTGGTGTGAGGTCTGCACACAGTTGGTGATATTCTTACCAATATAAGTGTCAATTGTGTGTTAAATTACATGCTGCATTATTATTTATTCATTTATTTTTATGGGGTTTTCTTGTGTGTGTTTCATGCGTATTTTTATTATTATTCTGTATGAATTTGGGCATTTTCAAAATGTATTTGTTTGTTTTAAGTTTATATATAAATTTCCACAAGATTTTCATGTGTATATGTTTTAATTTGTATACAGTTTGAAATTTTTTATGTGGCATAGCCCAGTGGGATGTTGGGGATGTTATAACAGGTTTAGAAGTGGGTTGATTATGGGTTTTTTTAGAATTTACAAGTGGGTTGTGAAGTTGGGGTCATGGACCAACCTTGTTGATTAAGAATGGCATGAGCAAGATATTTTTTCAAACAAGTGAGTCCCTTCTAATTATCCCAGGTCACTTATGGGCACAAGGAGAAGAGCATACTATGGTCTCAAGTCTCCGGAAAATAACTCTTGGATATGTGATGATGTGTGCAAGAAGTGATAGTGAGTGATGAATTTTTAATAAGTTAAGTGAGAAAATTTTGGCATGTGGACATCGCTTGGTCCTTTACAATGGTTTCTTAGTTCTAACTTACTATGTTTCACAAAAATTCCTTGTTGAAATGAGAAATCCATAAGTAACTAGAATGGTGGACATGTGGGGCCATACTTATGAGCTTTAATTTCCCTAGGATGTTTTCTAATCTAAGAAAGGCTTGAAACTATTCCTAGATTGTGAACATGTGGGAATGTACGAACCCTTACAATGATTTAAACTTCCTAAGTGAGTTACTCTAGAAATTTGAAACTATCCTAAGATTGTGTACATGTGGGCATGTGTGGCCCTTACAATTATTTAAGATTAAGTTTAAAAAAAAAAGCTAAGAGGTATTGGCCTCTCCTAGATATTTTTATCAAGGGCAATGAAGAATCCTGTAGGAAATCTCTTTTTCTAATTTCCAATATCACACTATGGTGCGAGGAAAGAGAATACTCCAAGATATCGTAAATAATTTCCTAGTCGTGAATTAATGTGATGAGTTTGTAAAAGAAAAGTAACTATTGAAATTCACATGCTCAACTTTAAGAGATCCATTTGGAAAATAAGGAAGTAAAATATGAAAAGGTTCTTTTTAGCCTCCCTAAATGTCTATGTGTGATCTAAGCTATCTATGGAAGAGTGAATGTCAAGCCTACTATTGATGGCTTTTACAACAATGCATAAATCAAATCAAATCTACATGGTGAGACTGGACTTCTGAAGCCTTACAATTTCAAAAAAAAGGACAGTGCACGACTAAGAAGAGAAAAATCATGCACAGAGTGTAGAGTGTGCATTGAGAGAGTTATGACAAATCACGAGACTGCACGAACCATGCGTCTGTTTGACCCGAACTTGGGCACACGTAGGAAAATGGCGGGATGAAAATTTTGACTCGTTTCTCTCAAACAAAAGATGAATTTTGTTGTCTGAGGATGTGACTAGGCCGATTTTTCATTCTGCAAACAACATAAAGTGATAGAACAACTCTAGAAGCCTCTGGAGGAAGAATAGTGATAAAATCCCCAATATGGTCACCGAACTGTTTGGGTTATTTTTTTACAAAAGTGAGCAAAAGAGAGTCCCTTAACTACCTTGGTAATATAACAAGATATAACAAAAAGATGGTTTGCAAGTAAATGGACCTTCAAGTTAGAAAATAGAATAAAAAGCAAGAAAACATGAACTAAGGGTAAGAAAAAAAATAAACTAACATAAACAAGTGATGCATGAAATTGAACACATGAAATGGTTACCCAATATAACTGAATCTTTGAATTGAGTGCACTAAGAGGAGAAATATGGGACAATGAATCCCCTATTCTTCCTAAGGGAGGGTCCTTTGATCCCTAAAAAACTAGAGCTATCACTCACCAATGGTGAAAAATACCCAAGCCTTAGCTTCACAAGAGGTGTAAAGCTAGATCAATGCTACACTTTCTCAAACTTATGGCTCAAGGGGAAGATGGATTTCTCCAAGAGAATTTGAACAACATAACAGTTCGAACTTAGGTCTGCATCCCTTCACTTCCCCTTCATTCACCTATACATCCTCTTAAACCTGATTTTTTGTTTTAATGCTCCTCCAAGGTTTATGAGTCAACTTGAGTTGTTTTTCCCTTCTATTATTTTTGCACCATTTATTGCTTTCTTGAAAGATTGTGTCACGTCTGGTTTGGGTTAACAACATGTTGTCACCTTGGAATACTTTTCTAAGTTTATAGCAGGTTGGTGAGGCCTTTTCAGTTCAAAAAAACATTGATTGCAAGAACATGGATGTTCTTGCAAACAAGGTAAAAGCGTGTTGTTTTAATTATTTTAACGTTCATAAATGAATTTGAATATTTAAAAGTGCAGTGTTGGCACCTGCATGCGCATGCATGATCATGAACACTCCAGTACAGAAAATTCATTTCTAATTTCATCATCAGTCAGTTCGTGTTAAGGTCGTGTTCGAATCATGCGAACTTCACCTGCAGTTTTCATCATCATTGAGGCTGCGGGGAATTATAGTGTCAGGTGCAGACTTTATGACCAACATCTTTCGACGTCATTGTCGGGGAATGGATTAATGAAGCAATATTTCCCTAGGAGAACGACAACAATCAGATCTAGTTTTTGATGGTGAACAAAAGTCAAACACATTCAGACTGCAGATCATTCACCTGGCAACTCCATGGTTAAAGAATCCAATGGCGACTCCACAGTTTTAAGAAGTCGGATTTTAAAATGGAGGAATATTGACTCATAGGTTTTCTCCTCTTAATTTCTTTGTTTTTCCTGGTTTTCCAAATGTTGTTCCTACTATAGATCAGTGGGGTTATTACTTGTTGAGATTTAGAGAAGATAAAGATGATAACCCTGCAGATCATTTGCTTGAATTCCATCAAGTCATGCATCAGTTCGGTATACATCATGAGGATGTATTAATGAATATTTTCATGTACTCATTAGATGGAGATGCTCATGAATGGTACCGATCCTTGCCTCCTACGAGCATATCTTCCTTAAAATAGTTCCATGCAACATTTAATGATCATTGTAAAAGATTTTTTTCGAGCTGATTTGCTTTTTGAAAATTGTTGTGAGGAGTTTGATTTATATATGCATAATTCTATAGCTGGTTCCTCTAATAATATGAATGATAAGGGAGTTAATGTTAAACAAGTGGAAGAAGAGTCACCACCTTGTGAAATCTTCTCTAGTTTTTCTATTCAAGAGGAAATTTTTATTGATTGTTCTAATGACAAAAAATTTGATCAGAATTATGTAGAAACATTTGACATTATATTAGATATCTCTAACAATGTTTGTGATGATGATATTGTTTCTCCAAAGGTTGACATAGATCAGGCTATTATAATGCAATAAATTTCCCAAGGATGTCATGAAATGGAGGATTTTGAAGTTCAAGCTTGAAGAATTTTTAAAGACCAACCCATCTGTGATAAATCTCCTAATGATGAGGAGAATATTTATACAATGATACAGATGGAACTCCTTAGTAGTAATCTAGTCTATGAGAATTATGAAGCAGATTATCTAGAGAGAAGTGGAGGATATTATATTGAAATCACAAAGAAGAATGTAGGTTTTTGTTATGAACTAAACATTCATCATGATTTTCAAGATCCAGTGGCCACTTGCATGGAGTTAGTTTTCCTAGAGGTATTAAATGTTACAACATTTTCCATGCAATCAAGTTGTAGCTGTAATTATAAGCTTCCCATTCAATTTCCGCTGAAAAAATATTTGTATATATGAATTCTTTTATTTAGCTGCAAAAAGAAAGGTTATGTTGTCGGACACCTTCTTTCTTGGTTGTATTTCCAATTTCATGTTACATGATCAACTTGACTCATGTTGGTTACAAGTAGGAGGATAAGCTTGTAGTTTGGCCATTTAATTTTCAGTTCGCATATTGTTTTTTAGTGTGTTGGTTTTCAACAGCTTGTTTGAATAAGAGAATCCATATCCCAACAAAGGAACTGGGGTGTAGCTGCAGTTTCAAGTTTCAGTTTGAATAAAGATAGAGAGCATGGCTGGCAGATAGAAATAGAGGTAAGTGACAACAAGTTTGGAGAAGTAAGGCACCTGATATATTGTTCTTAGCACCTCAAATAGAAGTGTTATCCCAGGTTGGAGCCAATGTTGGAACTTAGGTATGCATCCCTTCACTTCCCCTTCATTCACCTATACATCCTCTTAAGCCCGATTTTTTTTTGTAATGCTCCTCCATGGTTTATGAGTCATCTTGAGTTGTTTTTCCCTTCTATTATTTTTGCACCATTTAATTTCTTTCTTGAAATATTGTTGCATGTCTGGTTTGGGTTAACAACATGTTGTCTCCTTAGAATACTTTACTAAGATTATAGCAGGTTGGTGAGGCCTTTTCAATTAAAAAAAACGTTGATTGCAAAAACAAGCATGTTCTTGCAAATAGGGTAAAAACACATTGTTTTAATTCTTTTAACGTTTATAAATGAATTTAAATATTTAAAAAGTGGATTGTTGGCACCTGCATGTGCATGCATGATCATGAACCTCACCTACAATTTTCATCATCACAGACCTTGCGGGGAATTATAGTGTCAGGTGCAGACTTTAGGACCAACATCTTTTGGTGTTGTTTCTGGGGAATGAAGTAACGAAGAAATCTTTCCCTTGGAGAACGAAAATGATGAGATATGGTTTTTTATGGTGAAGAAAAGTCAGACACATTCATACTATAGATCATTCTCCTGGTGATAACACCCTTGTCTCCCAAGATGGGAACCTCACCTGACTTTGTTTTCCATATATACAATGTTCATAAAAGTTGAATTCTAAATTAAATTTAAGAAATTCTTCGACCATACCTTTGTTATGCATAGCTCGAAGTCCTTTTTCTCCTATGTGTCCCATCCTCTTATGCCATAGCATGGTCAGTTCGACTTTATGATGACTTTTCGAGTTAGTTTGTATCAACTCATCCCGAATCGATTCGAGTCGACTTCAGGAACAACATTGTTGTTGCATCCAGTCCAGTCGACACTCCCTAGTAACTTCTATAGGGTTCAAATCCGAACTCATTTCATTAAGACCATCACACCTTTAACCATTGCATGAATCCTTATGAAATATATTGTGCACCCTTGCATCACTCATCTTGCTGAGAACTATTAGGTTTCTTTCCAAAATCGGAATGTGTAGCACACCTGTAAGGGTTCTACTCCTCCCATCCTGTAGTATCAATAAAACTCTTCCTCATCTGACAATTTTGGTTATCAAGTCCTCCCCCAAGAACACATCTCCTCTTTCATATTGTTCATATTCACATAACTATTCTCTTTGTGGTTTCATATGATAGGATGCTCCTTAGTCGATCAACCAAACATATTGATTCGACTGTGTATTGGTCGACTCCAGGTACACATCACTTCCCTTATCTGGAGTTGTCTTTCTCTCAGTCGAATGATTCTCATCAGATCCTATACTAACTTCTATTTCCTTAAACTTGAAGTCCCTTTTGTATTTCCCAAATTTACCGCATTTCTAGCATCTTCTTGTCGACTGAACAAGGGATTTATATCTACCCTTCGACTTAGACTTTCTAGTGGAGAATTTTCCTTTATCTCTGTCAACCAGTCAACCTCTCACAACTAGATCATATTTTCTCGATCCTTCCATGTTCTTCCTTCTCATTTCTTCTGACATTATAGATGCAACTACGTCTTCTAACACTAATGTGGTTGTATTACTCCCTATAGCCATGACTAAGATATCCCAAGAGTCTAGAAAAGAACATAATATGATGATACATTTCTCCTCCTTAGTGATTTTAATATCCATAGAAGATAAATGGATTATAATGGTATTAAACGCATTTAAATACTCAATCACCAAACTTCCATGACTCAAGATACAGTTTATTTATAAGAAATAGATTATTTACCAGGGATTTTGATTGGTACAAGCTCCCCAACTTGACCCATAGTTTCTTGGTCAAATATTCACCTGAGACATTCAACAATATTGAATCTGCAAGACAAAGTCGAATCATACTCCTTGCTCTTCTCTCGATTTTCTCCCATTCTTCCTTCGAAATACCTGTCGACATGGTACCTAGAAAAAATAATTTCCATTGTTCTTGATATACAAGGAGATATTCAATTCCAAAGCTCAAAATTCTAACCATTGAAGTTTTTGATATCTATTCTCAAGCTGCTCACCATTCTTTAACACAAGATTTAAATATTTATGACTTATGAGTCTTACTGAACCTAGGGTTTAGCTAATATCCAAGGTTGTTAAACCAAGATCTAATACCACATGTTAGGAAATGATAAAAATTCCATGCTAAACCTAGAATACGAAAGGAAGAAACATTTAAACAAGAAAGTAAATGACACAACAAACACACAATACACAACAATTTTACCCTAGAAACCCAAACCAGGAAAACCAACATTCCTTGAGAATTTTTATTTGTTGTTGTCTTATTCATTCAAAATAAAAGGTTACATATATAACCTTAGTCCACACCTAAGACACAATCGACATCATACCCTCTTGCATTACACAAGAAAAACCCTGTAGTCAATTCTTCTTACATCTACATGAGCAACAACCTGTATGATTACAGATTGGAGATTGTTCAAAAAAACTTCTTTATAGGATTTACAGTAGGCACAACCCTAAATAAAAGACTCCAAAAAATGGTTACAGATCCACATAGATCATTTGATACAAATCCCATGAATCTCATGATTTTGTTATAGTCGACTACCAAGTCGGATTACCATTCAACTACCAGTCATCTTTCGATGGGTCTCCAGTCAGTTTCCATACACATGGGTATAGACCTCTTGTCGATTGACCTCTTCAAATTTACCCGGTTGAGTCACCTAGAACTTCAAATTGTTTTCGATGTCTTCCACTTCATCTTTACCAGGTCAAACCACCTCGACCTTCAACTTGTTTTCGATTCCTTAAACTTCATATTTACCCGATTGAACCACACTGACCTTCAAATTTGACTATCAGTCGATCCACCTCGACTATACTTTCACTGTAAAGAATATAAAAACCCAATAGGCATAAGAAAATGGCAGGTGGGTCCACATAGAAAATAGGTTACGCGTGAAGGGTATCACAATGATCGGTCTGAAAAGTGAAATCCAATGTAGTAGGTCCCAAATAAGGAGGCTGAGAGGGGGTTGGGACCATAGAGAAAACAAAAAGGATAAAAATTGATAGGTATTACTGCGATCATAATGAATAGAGGAATCCAATGGAATAGGTCGCAAATAAGGGTGCGAGAAGGAAATTTTTGTTTCTTTTACTCCTACAGAGTTATACTTCGATCTGAATAATACCGCAGTGTCAAAATGCCCAAATTCTTAACAGGAAAAAATGTGTAGTAATTTTACAACCAAAATGCAAGAGGCAAGGTTGCACGAAAATAGGTCTTGTTTGTTCTGTTTTCGTCCCAAAGGTTAGGGTTTTCAAGCTTCCTATAGATAATGGTTTTCACTGTGTTATATCTCTATGATATACGTGTAAGGTCGAACAGTAGTACTCGACCCAATATCTAAGGGCACCAACGAAGGAGGCTAGACCATACCCTTAGTTTTACTATGTTATTACTCAGGTACTAGAGAGTATCTTCCCGAGTGTTGTTCTCGATGAAACTATAGTAGTTAGGTGGCTGATCGATTGATCTATGGAGGGTTTTAGGATACCTAGCCATGTCCATATACATGTATTTTCTGATGCACTACCACTCGAAGGGGTACCAATAAGGGTTACAAGGGTGTTCAACACTGTGAGCTTAAAAAACTCTTGTATTTCCTACGTGTATGCTTCTCTGACGACAGATTTATGCATTGAATGATAGATCACTATAGTTTTAAGACGTTGGAACACGTCTCTACCTTGAAAAACAATAACCCACAATTCTTGCCAAGGAAAGTGCTATGATACCACTTGTTAGGTACCATATCTATGACAATAGAAAAAAACATAAATACTACATATAATAACAATGGAACAACAAAATATAGGGAACCACAACACCAAAATAATACCTTTATTGATAGGAAACAATGTTCACTTTCCTCTTTAAGGGGGAAACCTCTAGTAGAGAAACAATGTTCGACCTTTATTACATGGAAAATATATCATTCTACCTATGTGAGGGGTTAGGGAGGTGGGGTGCCTAAAGTGCCCTCCCCCTTAAAAAAACCTTGTCCTCAAGGCTTGAGATGAGGAAATTGTTGCAAAATGGTAACCGGCTCCTAGGTGGCATCTTCTGGTTGTGTGTTTTTCCAATGAACTAAAACTTCCTTGATAGTGCACTAGCAGTGATCTGACAATTCCAAACGAGTTCTGATACCAACTTGATCTGAAATATCAACAAACTATGATACCAATTCAACACAAAAACCTTAGATGTCAATTAGTTCACAAATACACATAAACATCTGACCAGATTCTGGAAATTGAAGAGAAACTCGACTATTTGCAAAATATCATGCAAATTTCTTACTTATCCATAACCTTTATGAACTGATAAATATAACTTGTGGAAATAATGAGTGCCAAAATAGAGATAAATAAACCACTCTTATTAATTCTCAAAATGCCAAAATTGCAATAAATGGTATTACAATGCCAAATTTGAATTTTTATTTCTCTCTTCAATTCGACTACAAAATCCCAGAAATAGAGGACAATATTGAATTCCTCACGAAATTATGAGAAAAATGAGTATAAACATGACAATGCTCTAAACCAGTGCTTAAAGACCCATTTTTTCATGCATAACGAGACTATGGATCTCATACATGACAACTTGGAATAATAATTTTCATACATAGAATTTTTACATAAAATAGACATCACCATTAGATTCCTCTCGAAATTCTGAGAAAAATGAGTATAAACACTCTATACTTCCATCAAAGAACTCAATAGCATGCAAAATGAGACAAACCCAAAAGAGGGACACCTCTTGCATGGAAAACGAGGATTTTGTTTTAACTTCACATGAAATTTTATGCAGGACCTCTCTTTGGCACACATTCCATGTCTCGGGCATTGGTTTTCATTCCCATTAAATAGGACTAGGTCGACCAAACCACCAACCGAAATCTCGGGCTAAATTGGTTTAATATTAAATATTATTTGTTTGTTAGTTGTAACAACTAGCACATGTGGCGCATTGGTAAAGAAATATTTTCTAAGTCATTGGTATATGCTGGGAATATTCCCCCATAGGTCATGGGTTCGATTCGCATCCAAGCCAACAAATTTTATTCTCCCTTAGCCATTATTGTCCAGTCAGAGAGTGCCATGTGGCACTCTCTGATTGGTCCATGTGTCATTCTTTCACTGGTCCACCTCTCTACCATCTAGACCTGTATGGATCTACCAATTGGTTTCCAGCTATACCTTCCATGTCATTATATATATTCCATGTAGTCTGTATGGATGACACGTGACACTTTTTTATTGGTCCACTTGGACCCCAAAAATTTCCATTTCCAGGTGACATGTGGAAGCTTGTCTTGTTTCCATGTCATTATGCTATCAATAACATGATGTCATCTATCAGTTGTACAAAATGTACAAACAGGCCATGTGGCACCCCCTTCAACTTTTCCCTATTTTGACCAAACTTTGATTGGCCATAACTTTTGCGTATGAATTTCATTTGAGACGATTTTTACATCATTGGAAAGATAACACCGATCTCTACACAATGGAGTAATTTTCAAGAGAATTTGAGTAGATCAAGTTTTGAGCATTTT
>ML777593.1:29889-42193 GCA_009831015.1 Picea engelmannii | reverse complement strand
TATATGTGTTAGTTAGTCACACTAGCATTATATGTGTTGGTTAGGCTTGTTTTAGTGAAAACTTGTAAACAAAAATTGTGAGTGTAATGTATAACCTAAAAATGGTAATTATATTGAAATATATGTCACCCATTATATGTGTTAGTTAGTCACACTAGCATTATATGTGTTGGTTAGGCTTGTTTTAGTGCAAACTTTTAAACAAAATTTGTGAGTGTAATACATAACCTAAAAATAGTGCTTATAGTAAAATATATGTCACCCGAGTTCTTCTTTTTTAGAAAAATATAAAATATTTTAAATATGGTTTGATTCACCCGAGTTAGGTTTTTTTTTTACCTCATTATCATAATCCCATGCAAATGGTGTGTGGATTTTAGTGAAAACAAAAAATGTAAGGTTTTTTAGTCATAGGGGTCTATATATATATATATAAGTTTGTTTTAATTGAAAATTGGTAAAAATTTTAATTTTTGTTTTATACATGTGATGATGGTCGCGTTGTAATTATAGAAAGATATAGATTGAGGAGGTCCATTTTTAGAAGGAAAACCTTAAAATATTTTATAACTTGTTTCATCCCACCGAAGTTTGGTTTATTCTTAATAATTTTGAAGTGCAAATAATATTTTCCTTTTACTTAAAGCTCATAATTCCATTCATATAATGTTTGTTTTTAAAGTCAAAACCCCCAAAAATGTGTTTTCTTAAGAAAATCATCACATAAGCCATGTTAGAGTTATAAAGATATATATGAAAGTTAGTTTTTTTTTTAAATTGTTTTTTTTTTTATAAATGTAATCCATGTAATGTACATCATGCCAACATTATAGAAATATATATTATAATTGTTTTATGTCATTCTTATAGTTTCATAAGAACCCACATTACATGTTGTGTTATTTTAATGTCGAGATCCAACCCATTCTTTTATGTTTTCATGAAATGTTTTTACAATCCATGGGATTACAAAAACATCGCTAAATATCCTTAAAAATAAAAATATTCTCAATTAACAAAAGATGAAGAGAGTATGCCAATTTCATTAAATTAATAAAATAGTTTCAAATAGACTACACCTAGCATTGATCACATACATCCAATCCCAACATGTGGATACAATTAGTTTTCCTTGCCATGGTCATCTCAATCCTACATATACACACTAACATTGATTTCACTATATGCACTTATCACAACATATAAGAGATTGAGTTGTGTCTCTTCTTTTTGTTCATTCGGAGCCTCTAGATTGAGAGTTATGAAGATGAAACGTGGAAGAGTCCATCGGAGTTCTCAACTCCGACCTATCGGACTACTTAACTCTAACCCATCGGAGTGTCTTACCCCGACAGCTTAGGAAGCACTCCGAACATAAAAGATTCTGACATCGTTGCAGGAAGAAATCCAATTGTTAGTTCAAAGGTAAGATCAACGATTGTGGAACCGTTTCTCCCAAGAATTAACACGAAGGTTAAGGCGGTAGAAAATACTCCGAAAAGCGCTTGGATGAATAACTTTTGGTCATATCCAATAGTCGCGTGAAGAAATAATGGCGACAATGTTAAAGGGGTGATGGATAAAGGGTGCATTCCAGCGAGATCGAGACTTGCATGAAATTTTGAAAATCCTATGAACTTCAAACGGGTGAAATAGTGGAAAATAGACCACGAGATAAATCGAGGGTGTATATGGCGATTGATTGAAGAATTATTGTTTCCATGGATGAATGTTTCAGTCCAGTGCGGGTCAGATAACCCATAGGTCTGATGATCAAACTTGTTGCATTCATGGATCTTCGAGACCTTAGTTTTCTTCCTTCATCAGGTGGTAATAGACCAAGTTCCTCTTGCAATGGTCTTGGAGACAACCTATCATAAATTATCACAGGTAATCGATGAGGCCAATGACCCTAGGGTGCTGGATCGACAAGATGAGGATGCAACATTAACCACTTTCATGTGCTTGATGAATAACGTGCTCAGCAAGTATCTAGACAAATTTGTCTTGGCGTTTGTGGATGACATATTGGTGTATTAAAAAACTATAAAGGATCATGAATAACAACTTAGGATCGTGTTGTAGGTGTTGGGAGAACACCATCTCTATGATAAGTTTAGAAAGTATGAATTCTTTCAAAAGGAAATCTAGTACTTAGGCCACATAATCTCAACAGAAGGAGTGGTAGTAGACCCTAAGAAGATAAACGAAATCATGGATTGGCTTGCCCCTAGAAATGTAACAAAAGCAAGATATTTCATGGGATTGGATGGGTGTTACAAGAGGTTTATAAGGGTATTTTCCAAGATAGGTAATCCCATTACCTAATTACAACGAAAGTGGAAGAACTTTGTATGGTCACAAGAGAGCGAGGTTAGCTTCCAACAATTGAAATATCTTTTGACTAATGCCGCTATTTTGAAGATTGTAGACCCTGAAAAGGATTTCTTGGTTTGTAACTTAATGCTTGCAAGGAAGGACTCGATGGGGTTCTTATGCAAGAAGGGAAAGTGATTTTCTATGAATCAAAAAAGCTAAATGAGCATGAGAAGAAGCATGTCACTCATGATCTAGAGCTTGCAACGATTGTGCATGCGTTGAAGATGTGGATACATTATTTTCTTGGAAGGAGTTTTATTTTTCTAACATACCACTGTGGTCTAAAATATTTGTTCAACCAGCCACGATTGAATTCTTGAAGGGCTAGGTGGATGGAACTGATTGGCTAGTTTGATTTTGAAATCAGACACATTAAAGGGAAAGAGAACAAAGTGGTAGATGCACTCAATTGGAGTGTATAGGATATACAGTTAGAAGCAACGAGTGTAGGAGAGTCTGACATCGAAAAGAGGATTAAAACTCTCTTGCAAGACGATGATTTCTTCACTGAGGTAAATGAAGGGTTACAACAAGAACCCAGGGAAAAGAAATATGAAGAATATCAGGTTTTAGTTGATGAGTTGTTAATGTATAACAACAATCTGTACGTGCCTAATTCAACAGATTTGAGGCATTTAGTTGTGGATGAGTTCCATAGGATACCTTATGTAGGTCACCCTGGTTATCAAAAGATGGTAACAACAGTGAGGCAATTGTATTGTTGGCCTAGAATGAAGCAGGAAATTTCCAAGTATATTGCTATATTTCTAGAGTGCCAACAAGTGAAAGTTGAGCACAGATACCATGCAAGTCTATTGTAGCCTTTACAAATTCCATAGTGGAAATGAGGGACAATCTCCATGGATTTTATTACTGGTCTACCAAAGATAGTAAATAAAAATGACGCAATCATGGTTGTAGTAGATAAGCTGAGAAAGAAATCTCATTTTATTGCTATTAAGTCTACCTTTAAGGCCATAAATGTTGTTAATGTTTTAATAAAATAAATTTTCATATTGCATGGTTCACCTAAGACCATAATCTCGGATAGAGATGCTAAGTTCACGTCAATTTTTTGGAAAATCTTGTTTGCAGGATTGGGAACACAATTGGCATTTAGCATGACCTACCATCCTCAAATACATGGTCAGACTGAAAGAGTGAACAAAGTGCTAGAGGATATGTTAAGGATGCATGTTATGCATCCTCCCAAACAGTGGGAAGAGTATCTACCCCTAGTTGAGTTTTACTATAACAAAGGTTATAAGGAATCATTGAAGATGAGCCCGTTTGAGGTTCTATATGGCAGGAAGTGTAGAGTTCCAATTAGCCAGGACAATCTAGTGGATAGAATCACACTTGGACCAGAGTTGTTGAGGGAAATGGAACATGCCCTGATCAAAATAAGGATGAATATGAAGATAGCTCAGGATAGATGAAAGAGCTACGAAGACAACAAGATAACTCACAGAGAGTTCAAAGTGGAGGATCATGTGTATCTCTTGGTGAATCCCAAGAGAAGTTTCCTAAGAATGGGAATGTGTGCTAAGTTGGCACCTTGATATTGTGGATCATTTGAAGTTCTTGAAAGGGTGGGGTCAGTAGCATAAATACTTGCACTATCGCCTACTGTTAGAGCTCATAATGTGTTCCATGTGTCTTTATTAAAGAGATATGTTCATGACCCTAATCATGCTATTGATTGGACTATGATATAGGTGGAACAAAGGGTGAGTTTCATCTTCAACCACAATGCATCCTGGACAAGAGAGAAACAATGCTCTGGAACCGAGCCATCGTGTAGGTCAAGGTGCAATGGAATCACTTTGGAGCAGATGAGGCTACATGGGAACTAGAAGATGCCATGAGAGTGCCATACCCATTTTTTTTTCTATATAATTATATATACATGGCGTTTTAAACACCATGGACGATGTTTCTTTTAGGGGGAGGGGAATTTTTAGTATGCGATGGGAAGACCTACGGTTCAACATGAACTCACCAACAAATCCCTCAGATACCGTCCCTTTCCACATCACCCAAAAGCATGTGAATTCTCACCCGAGGTATCTATGGGGACTGCACGAGCCAGGTTTCTGTAGTCATGAAGGGATGGAAGGTAGTCCTCATAACCATTATACTTAACATTAGTTCATTATAAATTAAATCATGTGTGTAGAAACATAATCACATGTAACATATTCATAATAACAAACATATATCATATGCGCGCAGTAAACAGAACAACAACCACATCATTTCCACCCTTACCCTTATTTCCTTTTCCCTTTATTTTCCCATCAGACTGTTGGTTATCCTTGGGGTTTGTCCTTTGCACATTGTGTACTTCCGACATGTAGGTGGCAGGGGAAGTCATACTAGAATTTTGGTTGGACATAGTCTGTTGTAGCAACAATTGTTGCATTTGGTTGGACAACTAATATGTGGGCTTATTTTTTGTTGATCCCACAATGCCATCGACATGAGGCCCAAACTTTGGTTTTTTCAAGTCAAATATTGACCATGGTGCATTAGGAAGAATATCATAAAGTATGTTGGATTGCAAATAAATCAATTCTAGCTATTGAGCCCTCATTATATACTCTTCCTCAGAAAACACTCCAGAAGTTGCGATATCTTTAGGAACACAAGGAACCAAAGAGTTTAGGAACCACTCAAGAAAAAACATAGAATGGACCTTTCCTTTAATCAAGCTCTTACGACGATGTCATTTCCAGATATGACCAGATATATGAACGACCTTAATTTTATCTAAATTAGATAGAAATTTCGTGCCAACATTGTATCTCACTGGTAGATGGAAATGGTTCAAGAAAACCATCGCCATATTGTTAAAGTAAGAGTACGTCGAGCAATCAAGCTCAATATACCACTTCATGGCACCCCCTATGAGAGTGCGTTGAAACAATTGAAGCTTAATAGAGTCATCATTCAACAAATTGGAGGAGAACCATAGGTGAAAAGTTGTAACATGATCACCTGGATCTTCGCCAGGATTTCCTTCAAGTTTTGGAATATTTGATGGAAACTTAGTTGGCATAAGAGGCCAATGTGGATCATGAAAAATAGGGTCGTTTAACAACCTTGACAAATCTGGAAAATGAAGAGTCGCCAGAAATGGTAACCTGGGTTGTGGTGGAGTTAAAGGAAAAGAGGAACCTGGATATTGGTTGGCACCAATTTGCTAGGAAAAGGTTTCCTATTTACCAGGGTTCTGGTAGAAACCAGGGTTTCCTCGGCTAGTGTAAGGGACCTATGCACTAGTCTGCATCGTAGATGGATTCAAATAGTTTGATGACATACCTTGAGTGGGGATTTCCCCTTGCATGGTATTCCAAAAGCCTTGGTTGAGGTTTCCCCCAGCCGATCCCCCTGTAGAAGAACTGAACCTTGCTCGGGGTTCCATTGGACGTGGGAGGGGTTTCCCCTGATTGAAATCCCTTGAAGAGGTATAGAACCCTGTCTTGGATTTCCAATACGTTGAAAGGAAGTGGTTCCTGTCATCAATCCTTGTGAAGGTATAAATCCTTTTAAAGTGTTGATTGATTAAGAAAGTGGTTTTCCCTTGACGAAAATGAAGACGAAGAGAAGGTGTTATTCTCAAAAGTTCCAAATAAAGAGAATGACATGGACCCGACCATAGTCTTATAGGACTGAATCCTTTTAATCCCTCCGCTAAACAAGATAGAACTGACATTGAGCCTAGATGGTTGCTGAAAAGAACCTCCAAGAGAGGGGGAAAGAGAGGGAATATGACCCCCATTGTAAGGGACAACATTGTGTGGAGAAAAAACACCCTAAAGAGATCCTTGAAAGGGAGTAGTAGAACTCCTTGCCCCCAGACTAGTAGTCTGTAAAGTGGAGTAGGTTAAGATCGAACTTATGTCAAAACGCGACATCCCATATGAGAGAGGAGTGACATACGTGTTCTATAAATTCAAAGTATGAACAATGGTTGAATTTGTAGAAGAGATTGTGTCACTGCCAAAAGTGGTAGGTTTCTGACTAGAGGTATTCCTTATAGGGGAAGGCGGGGGAGGGGGCATGGAACCCCCTCCACCTGTGGTCGGGATGGGACTATGAGGACTCCCGGTAGAGGTAACATAATTTTCTTCCATATCCAGTCTCCTAACAAGATGACGATCATGAGTATTCATCTCAGGATGGATTATTTGAACAAGAACTGGCACTGAGTGGTCAATTATCAGAGGGTTCCAGGGCTTGAAGCCTTTAACTTCAAGGTTTGAAATGATAGTCTCTTCCTGTACAAGAGTGTCTCCTATAGGAACATGACTGGGCATAATTTATTGTGGCCCGATAGCTTCAAAATAACCTTATTGATATACTATTTTCCTCAATGGTGGCGGGGGTGTCTTTAAAGTTACCGGTGGGAGGCCCTGGATCCTGCGCGAAAGGCAGAGTTGTTCATATTACACTTTTTGAAATGATAAACCGACACTCTAAGGTAAATCTAGAGAGAAGAACATAGCATACACTAAAAATTCCCTAAAGATAAATCAAGCAAGCAAGAAAATGGTAGGAATAATAGTTATGAAAACCAACGCTAGAGCAGCTTACCGGTGCAAGTGTAACTCAAACACGGAAACACCCTCTTGGTATATTTTTCTAAGCGTGGTTTGATGTCTATGCTAGGTACTATAGTATTCCTCTCGTAGTCACCTATGTGAGTACTTATAAAATGCAACTAGGTTTCCAGCTCATAGTCGGTCACCAAGACGGTACAGTCGATAGTCGAGTTGATCATATGAGCAGGATAGCTATGTCCAAACCCTTTCAAGGGTACCGAAAGAAAATGGTCTGGAATACAAGAGAGGATATTGAATGGATTCGAGGTCCACAAAGCTCCGTAGTCAAATGTAGCCAATAAAATCCCAAGAATGACCCTCAAATAGGATCTCCACTATGCTTGGTCTAGCTTTGGAGGTGTTATCTCCTCTACCTTTCCTCACACGACCTCGTGTTTAGCCCCTGTGTTAGACGGGGTTCCCAACTAAATTTTATGAGAAATGGACTTCAACACTCCTTAACTTAGACTCTTAAGTCAATTTAGTGGCCTTGGAGAGTTTCCTCTCCTCACCTAATCCAAGTCCCTAAAGCCTAGTCTAATTGGTGTACCCTGTAAACGAAAAATTATAATTGATTTTAACATTAAGCATTGATTTTAGTGGCTTGATTACTTAGGGGTGTGGTAGTGAAACTCATGATGTTATTTTAGAGACAAAAAAATAGGATACTTATAGATATTTTAGAACATTGTGCTTTAAATTAAAATGAAAACAAGCTACGTCCTACAAATGAAGGTTCGACTCTTTTCTCTTAAAATGCAAAATTTTCAAAAAGAAAACCAAGATCCTATGCACAACCTGTCCTATTATGCTTTTTCATTTCAAATGAAATGAAACTAATCAAGCATTTTTAGAAACAAATTATCAAGGAACTTTGGGTCAGAAATTATTTTCTTTTATAAACACAACCTAAGTTATTACAACCAAACAAACATGCAAATGCAGTTAAGAAACTGCACTTTTTTTTTATATGCTTGAGAAATGAAAATAACAAAACAATTATATTTTTTTCTTTTTCAAAACACAACAAGAGAGAAGGAGAACTAACAAGAGACTGACTCGAGTCCTAAACCACTTCCATAAAGAAGGGATTCACCAAAATCCAAAGGAGAACCTAAAGCTTAAAAGTACACCTTCAACCTTGATAAAAGATAGAAATTGACAAAGAAAACTAAACAAAAGGATTTCTTTACAATTTCATAAGAAATATGAGACTTAAAAACTTGTCCAACAATTGTTAATAGATGTCTTTGGGATTTAGGAGATCCTGAGGAACCAAAAGTTTCCTGGGAGAAAAAAAAAGGTTTTGAAAAAACTCTTCAGAATAACAGATATGCATGTTGTGCACAGGGAAACATGCGTATGTCTGTGTGTTGTGTTGAATTCAGAGAATGTGTGTATGTGTGTTGGGTATAGACTAGGGCGTGTATGTGACTGAACAATCTAAAAAAGAAAAAATATTCAGGGTGACCACCCAGATCAGGAAAACTAGTAAACACTTGGAAGGTGTCCAAAAATTCTTACAGACTCAGAAAGCACAGAAAACAAAAATAATTTAAACCAAAAACAATATCCTAAAAATACCCTAGAGAGCTTCCCCAGTGGAGTCGCCAATTCTACTATGGGGAAAAATCCCCCTAATCTGGGTCTAGTGACTAGGCAGAGCCATGACACCATAAAAGACATAAATGCTTCTATTCTACCCACATCCAACAAGATCTAATGATAATTAAGGGAAGGGAGAGAGGATCAAAGTATGTACCTTAATTCCTTCCATTTGTAGTAGATCCCTTCCTGTTGTTGTTCGCTCTTGGATTGCATGCCTCCTCCCAATGCTAGCCTAAAACAACTTTAAAGAACACAATATAAAAACATATGAATAACTACCAAGATAATCTAAAGGTCTAGATATTCATGAAAACCATTTATAAATATAAACATAAAGACATAAAGATCTGGGACAAGAAGTTTTTCTTTTATTGATAATAAGATGGTAAGTTACAACCTGAATCTTTCTGACGTAGCTCCACAAACCTCACTTAGTTTCCTCTATTTTGACTCCAAGTGCACCATTCCCAATGTGATATCCTCACAACCAACATGCCAATATAGGGAAAAGTGATGAATTGTATAAGGATAATGCATGGTAGGGAATGTTAAGGATGAAAACTCAGAACGAGATGCAAAAGGCTTGGAATGCAAGGGATAAATTTTGGTAGAGTTCACTTGCCTCTTCTTTCATATATCCAAATGACCCCCACTAGGGCCCTTTTATATGGAGAAAATGATGGTTATTCAGTTGTCAGAAGGGATACAGGAAGTAAGATGGTTATGCAACCCAACATAGCCTGTAAAATCTGCCTGAAAGCGCAAATTTTTTTATTTTTTGCAACTTTTTAGAGTATATGCGGGATGGAAGGCATGCATCTAGCATATGTAGTAGGGTGCATACACCATATCAAAATGTGTTTTTTAAGAGGAACCTCAACAAAAGTGGTTGGTAAATCTGTAAATGAGTAGGCCAATGTCAGAAATGAATAGTAGTGCCATTTTGAGCTATAACAATCATGACGCATAGACACCATATTTGACGTGGTTCACCCAATATGGGATACGTCCACAATGACCAACTTCTTATTATGTTATTCAGAATCATTCATTACAAAATATGCGCACTGCACTCATACATCACGCCCTTTCCATTCTCCTATGCCTCTATCTCTCTCTGTCGCTCTCACTCTTTCATTCTCGCATACATTCATACATACTTATTCGCTCTTATTCTACTTTATCCTTCTTCATCTATCCCAAAAACCCTTACATATTTATACAATTACAATAGGGCTTAGTCCTTATCAATGGACCCAAAATTCCTAATGACTTCCAACGGTCTTCCTCCTTTTACACGCATTGGTCCCGAAAGTGTGCTAATTGTCTTTCCTTCTTTTTCGCACACTGCATAGTTCCCAAAATAGGTCCCAAAATTCTATCCCAACAGTTCCCCAATACTTACATGTGGCTTGTCCCATTCCACTCAGTCCTTCTTTTGCGCTCCCTTTCACGTCGCAATGAACTTCTCAAAAAAATTTATTTTTGGTTGTGAACTTCTCCTTTTCTTGTGCTTCCTGTGTCAAAATCCCCTCTACTTTCTGTGTGGTAATGGGGGTATTCAGTTTCTCTGCACTATCTTTCACTTCTTGCTTCACTATGACTTGTGTAGCTACAAGTTCTTCTATCACCCGAAAAGCCTCCTCCTATAGAGGGTCAAGCTTCTACGTGAGAGTCTGTTGTTCCTCTCTTATCTGGTTTATCTCGAGGTACATATGCCTATTATCAACTATTGTAATCATTCATTTTGTTGGTGTTAGAGTGCTCATTGTGTCTTTGAATTTTTGTGCCTTCTCTTGTGCAGTGTATAACCTATGTTCTAATGCTTGTAGCTATGCATTCTCCAACAATCGAGTCCAAACTCTTGTACCCTCTTCATACAACTTTGTGCAGTCCTCATCTAAGCTCCTAATTCTCTCCACGGTCAGCATGGGTATCTTCTCCCATTGCTCCCTTTCCTCTGGTGGGGTACTTGTCATTGCACAAGATTCCAAATCTACTATCTTTACGTGAATGCCCTGAGTGGCTTCACTTATATTTATTACTTTCTCTTCCAAGGGAGTATCTACTTCCCTTGATACCTTTGGGAAGTTKTTTTATACCTCMYRCATTTCCTATTTCAAMCTTGTTGTCTTCTRCAYGACCTCGTCCCATTCCAACATGAGTTTAYTATACTCTACATGTAGTGCATTGTTGTTTGCATTTACTTTGGAAAAATCCATAGAATTTGAATTTACATGCAACTGGATCTCTTGTGTAACACTTGTCTACAAGATATTTAGCACATTCATGGGTAACTWGGAAAACACTAAGTCAATATCAAYTAATGCTTGTGCGCTCTCCTGCATTTCTGTCGTGGGGAACTCTATGGACCCTGTGGATATCTTCATGATCTGGCGCTCTGCTGATGTTGATGGTGGTTGTGATGTTGTTATTCGTGACTTTGTTGTCTTTGTTATGATCTATGTCTATTCTTCTTCTGTTGTTTGGGTTGGCGCTATCCTGGTTGATTCCAAAATCTAGCATAGTGTAGATATCTATTCCTGCACATTCATGTGCATTTCTTCCTGTTTCTGCATAGATCGTAGAAATTCTTCTTTAATTACTTCTTTGACCTAATCTCCAATCTTCTCCAAGTCATCCTCATTCAAGGCCTATATCACTGTTAAGAACCAAATATCAATATAGCATAGAAAAACCTCAGAATAAGTACTCAATGCCTTGAAAAAGAGATAATTTCAGATAATAAGCCTCTTCGAGGGGGAAACCTCCTTATACACCACATAAATGTGCAAGTACAAGATGATTCCAAATGAAATTGTCTCCTTGGTATATATAGGAGACTAGGAGGTACAATTACATTTAATGGACTCAAGCTGACATAAATAAAATAACATTAGTAATGTACTATGCCCCAATTAAGGGGTAATGAGCCACTATTTAGGGCTTAACATGCTCCTCCCCTTGAGACAAGTGTTGTCCACAATGCTTGAGTAACTCCGGATGCTTCTATATAAAAGACTCATCTTCCCAAGTGGAATCTTCAACCGATATTTTATTCCATTTAACGAGATACTCTGAAATGGATCTATTCCTCAACTAGAGAATTCTTGTGTCAGTGATGGCTTCAAGCTCCAATATGATTTTTCCTTCCTTGTCAAGTTATGGAAATATAGTTTGATCTGGGATCTTGTCACCTATAACCTTGTTTAAGCATGAAACATGGAAAACTAGGTATACTCGTGAAGATGCAAGCAACTCCAATTTGCATGCCATAGTACCAATATTTTGCAGCACCTTATAAGGGCCATAGTAATTTGGTGATAATTTATTATACTTCTTATATTTCTTAAGGGACATCTATTTGTATGGTTGTAGTCTTAAAAACACCCAATCCCCTGCTTCAAAACTTCTTTCACTACGATGTTGATCTTCTTGTTGTTTCATGCGGTTCTGTGCCATGCTCAGGTTGTCCTTTAAGATTTGGAGAACTTGTTGTTGATGCTCGATCTGATCTTCCACTGCTTGAACCTTATATTTTTCTTTTAGGTAAGAAGTGATGGAAGGAGGGTGGTATCCATTGACTGCCATAAATGGTGTCATTTTTGTTGCAGTATGAAAGGAAGTGTTATACCACCATTCTGCCAAGGGTAACCATTTGAACCATTGTGTTTGTTTATCAAAGACAAAGCAACGAAGGAATCCTTCCA
>ML777593.1:0-13187 GCA_009831015.1 Picea engelmannii | reverse complement strand
CGATGTAACAAGGTCGTACTTCGGCTCCTTGGGCAATCTGACTGGTTTTGTTGTTGGCTTCCTGGGTGGCACATATGCCCTAGGAAATTTGAATTGTTCTAATTCCTTTTCTCTTGGGGCTTCTTCCTGTATTGGTATATATGTATTCTTAGTGCATGGTTTCTTAGTCTGTGATGTGGATTCTCCTGCCTTTGGTGGCACCATGTCTTTCTATAACTCAACTCTATTTGCAACTCACTCATCTCTTCGCTAGCTCTATCTTCTCTTGGAATGTCTATTAAACAATAACCCTTTCTCGTCACCCCTTGTCTACTTTTATACGATATTTCCAACTGCTATCTTCCTCTTCAGACCAAAATTCTCAGTCCCATCTGATTTTGTTCACATTCAATTCTCGTTCAAATCCTGCATTATTTTTGTATTTTCTGGCGGACTGTGGTCTAGATTTTCCATCATGTCAAAATCGCATCGTCACTTTTCATTTATTACTATGCGTTTCCACTGTATCTCCATCATGTTTTTTCTTTAATTCTTTTCCCTTAATCCATGTAGGTATTTATCCTAGATCTTTTTGTGCACAATTCAGTTCAACTTTTTGCGTGTAATTCAATTCTCCTTCCTACACGCCTTTCTCTTTCTTTCTGCGACATTTTCTTGTTCATCCCTTTTTCTGCTAATTTGACTGTTTGAAGAATGCCTGATTCAGAACTTCAAGCTTCATGTTTATTCAAATGTTTGTTGTGTCTTACCTCAATCTCTTTTATTTCTTTTTCTTTTCTTTTTCTATAATACAAATACTATAATATAAATAATATGGTACATGTCCTGCAGAGTTAGACTAGTGAACGGAAGCACGAATGCCCCTATACAGTTTCATTCGACTGCCATTTACCATTCCTTCCATGATTTCCCCATTCAATTTATCCAACTGAAAAACACTTTCCTTTGTGATAGATATTATCATGTAAGGACCCAACTAATGCATTTGGAACTTTCTAGGTTGCTGTAAAAAATTGTTGTCATAGATCAAAACTAGGTCTCCCATCTGGAATTTCTTTTGTTTAATATTTTTTTCATGCCATGCCTTTTTTCATGCTTTCTAAACTTGCTGATGAAATCATGCGATGAAACGCTCTTCCTCTAGTTCCACTAGCTCTGATAGTCTTTTCTCTACTGCACCAGACTCTATGAGCTTTGTTAGCATGACAATGAACAAACTTGGCACAATGAACTCCATGGGAATAAACGCTTCCTGGCCATATACTAATCAGAATGGTGTATGTCCTATCAAATTATTACATGTAGTCCGATATGCCCATAGTACTATAGGAATCCTCAAGTCCCAGTCATATCGATTTACATTACATATCTTCATCAATGCATGCTCTAGGATCTTGTTAAATCCTTCCACTTTTCCATTCGCCTGAGGGTGATAAGGTGTGATATTATAGTGATAAATATGAAATTATTCTATCAAATAAACAATTGTTTTGTTCAAAAAATGGGTCCCATGATCACTCATAAGGATATTCGAACATCCAAATCTTGTAACAACATTCTCAAATAAAAATTGCACACTAGTCTCTGAGTTGCGATCTCTAATAGGTTTTTCTTCAACCCATCGGGTCAAATAATCTATCACAGTGATTATATATCTTTCTCTTGACTATTTTTCTAGTGGGTTGATCGATCCAATGAAATAAACTTCCCATTTATTAAAATCCTGCAACGTGAATTGTGGTATTAAAGGAATCTTGTCTCTTATGAATGTCTTCCCGACTCCCTGAAAGACATCACAGGTCTAACATAACTCCTTAGCATCCTTATGAAGGGTGGGCCACCAAAGTCCTACATGCAAAATATTCTGTGCCATCGCTTTCCCTGAATAGTGGCCTCCCACAATTCCTTCATGTGCCTCCAATAGTGTGATAGGCCTCTCATGCTCCAATACACATCACTGAAGAATACCATTTGTGCCCAACTTATACAAATTCCCGGCTATGAGATGATAATATGTTTCCTTTACTACTAGTTGTTTCTTTTGCACAATTGCAAATTTGGGTGTGGCTACTCCTGTGCTCAGGAACTAGACAATATCTACAAAGTAATCACCAACCATCTATACAGCGAACAAGTGCGCATATGGTAGAATGTCATCCAAATTTCCTGCATCTTCCCCTGTTAATATGTGCGAAAAATGATCAGGTCCTGTATTTAATTTTCCTTGTTTCACAATCACTTCAAAATCATACTCCTAAAATAATAATATCCATATACATATCTTCCCCCCCAACACCCATAACAGAAAAAATGCATTAAAACTCCAACACATAATGCACAATAGAGGCTGCAAAAACTGATTTATTTGGTGGACTATCTTCAATATTATACATATATTGTTGTAGAGTAAATATGGAACAATGACCCGTACACAAGATAACAAGCCTACAGATGGAGACGTATGGTCCCAAAATATGTGAGTAGCAACTTCAGAAAATGATAAATATGTTGTAGATGAAAATGACTTATTACTCCATGCAAAATGACATAAATCGATCCCCCAATGACAAAAAATCAAAATCTCCTTCTATGGAATGAACCCCTCAACAAATAATAAGATTATAATATGAGAAATCGACTCCCAAAGAGAGAATGCAACCTCCTGGTAGGAAACTCGACTCTTTGCCAACATAACTTAGCTTACCTCTGACCCAAATCGATCATCTCCTCTCTCATTTGACTACTCAATGAAGTCTCAACCTCCCTATTTAGTAAAATCACCGCTAAAGAGGAAACACCAACCTCTAAATAAAGGATATTCTGCCACACAAGAAAATGCTTCGTCACAAAGGAAATATCAGCAATCGACTGTGAAGATTCTGCTACCGCAAAAGAAATATTAATCCATCTGAAGCACAATGAATAAATCTACATGATATCTTCTCTAAATGGACTAGATAGGGTGTATATTCTCACCACCGAAACCATTCTTTGAAATCTCCCTTAGTGTTTTTGTCCCCAGAGTTTGCAAAGCCACAAAGAGCTCTCTCAATTTCTTTTTAGAAAATGTAGAGTGAATAATGAGAGAAAGGATGCCCTCATTATCCTTTTAACTCTTCATTGACCCTTTTGGACCCTTTTACCCTTTTCATAAAGTAAAGTGACTTTATAAACTTAAAGTCACTTAAAACGCCCCTTTTTATTAACCCGTTTTTAATGTCGGAAAGTGTTGAATTGGATTTTAAAACATTCTTAGATGCTAGAGTCCCTTTTCCATCATCCCAACCTCTAGATATTTCCGTCCCGATTCCAACGAGCTATTACATGAAGGAATCCCCTCATAAAATATGATCCATATAATATATTTAGTGTATTTAATTAAAGTATGCTCAATAATAACCCAAAATTACGAAAATCGTTGGAATGGCACAAAACCAAGAGTGAATTGTTCAGAAATTATCCTAATGATGAAATATGGTGAATTGACTAGTATGGGCCCGATATAACCCCTCCAAATTTCCCAATCTCATTATTAACCTCATTTTACCCCTGTAGTCAGGTTGACATAAGCTCATAAGGTCGCCCCTGACTACAAAGCAGGGGAATAAAAAAATGGGGACATTACACAAACATTATTTGTAAGGAGTGTCTTCATGGAAAACAATCAATGGTAATATTTAAGACAAAGGATTATACAACATCCAAGCCATTGGAACTTGTGCATACAAATCTCTATGGACCAACAAGAACACAAATTCTGCAAGGAGAAAATTATCTTATGTTACTTATTGATGATTATACTAGAATGACTCAAGTTTCCTTTCTTAGAAATAAATCTAAGGAATTTGAAAATTTTAAATCCTTCAAAGTTTTAGTTGAAAATGAGACTGACCTTCAAATAAAATTTTTAATATCAGATAATGGAGGCAAGTTTACATACAATAAATTTGAAGAATTTTGTGAAACTGATGGAATAAAAAAACATTATTCAACTGTAAGAACTACTCAACAAAATGGAGTGGATGAAAGGAAAAATAGACATGCACAAGAGATTGTTAGGAAAATGTTGAATGAAACAATATTTGGAGAAAATCATTTTAGATTGCAATTTACATTCTAAATAGAGGGAAAATCATAGTTAATGATGATAAGACACCCTATGAATTATGGAAAGGTAGACCAACATTTTTCAAACATTTGAGAATGTTTGGAAGAAAGTGTTATATCAAAAGAGATGATGAGGATCTAGGCAAGTTTTACTCAAGAGAATATGAAGTAATTTTCCTTGGTTATTCATCAAGAAGCAAAGCCTATAGATGTTACAACAAAAGACTACAAAAAAATGTTGAAAGTATAAATGTCAGAATTGATGAAGCAAGACCTCATAAGAACAAACTGAAAACAAAAGGAATGGAGTGTGGTAAAAAAGAAGAAGAAGGAAATGAAGAATAAGAATAAGAGGAAGAGGAAATAGAATGCCAATATACACAAACCCCATCAAGGTTTGTGCATAAGAACCATAAAAAAAACTTAATTTTTGGTGATAAATATGTTAAAAAATAGACTAGGATAAAATTGGCAAGCACTTATGAACAAGTAAATCTGTCTTTGTTGTCCAAAATAGAGCCTAAATGTTTTGCAAAGGCTTGTTATGATCAACATTGGGTTAATTCTATGGAGGAAGAGTTGAACCAAAATGAGAAAAATCAGACATGGAAACTTGTCCCAAGGCCTAAAGACAAGAATGTGGTTGGTACAAAGTGGGTATTCATGAATAAGTTAAATGAAGATGGAAAATTAGTAAGAAATAAAGTAATATTTGTATGTAAAGGGTATTCGCAAGTACAAGGTATTGACATTGAAGTAACCTTTGCTCCTGTTGAAACATTAGAATCCATTATAATGTTTTTGGCATCTGCAACCTTCAATACTTTTAAGGTGTATAATATGGATATCAAGTAAAAAATTTTGCATGGAAATATAGAGGAAGAAGTTTACATTTAACATCCAAAAGTATTATTATTTAAAAAAAATGAAGATTATGTTTGCATATTGAAGAAATCACTTTATGGACTAAAACAAGCTCCCAGAACATGGTATTCAAGACTCGACAAGTACTTACAACAATAAGGATTCAAAAGAGGAGCTACATATAACAATATTTACATCAATATAGACAATGAAGATATATTAATCATTGTGGTTTATATGGATGATATCATTTTTGGAAGTAATGATGATAGAGTGAGCCAAAATTTTGTAGAATAAATGCAAAAAGAATTTCAAATAACCATGCTTGGAGAATTGTATTTCTTTATAGGGTTGAAAATTTCTCAATCCAGTAAAGATATATTCATTTCTCAGAACAAATATATCAAGGAAATGTTGAATAAATTTGGAATGAAAGACTGTGCACCTATCAGTACATTGATTATCATAGGATGAAAGTTGAGAAAAGATGATGAATCTCTAGAATCAAATTAAACACTATATAGGTCAATGATTGGAAACCTACTATATGTGAAGACATCAATACCATACATCATGCAAGCAGTAAGATTGGTTGCAATATTTGAATATGCACTAAAGGAAACACATGTGCAAGAAGTAAAAATAATATTTAGATATTTTAAAGGCACATTATTGGACTTTGGCTTACGGTATTCAAGAATCAAGGACTTCACTCTAACTGCATATACATATGCAGATTGGTTGGGAAGTATTGATGACAGAAAGAGAATTAGTGGTTGAGCATTCTTTCTGGGAAAAATATTAGTATCTTATTTAAGCAAGAAGTAATCATCAATCTCAGTATTGACAACAAAATCCGAATACATTACAACAACAACATGTTGTACACAAGTACTCTGGATGAAACAAACGTTGAAGGAAATTAATGTAGAGTGTGATCAACCAATATCGATATTGTGTGATAATACTAGTGCAATAAATATTTCAAATAATCTTGTTATGCATTTGAAGATAAAGCATATTCCAATCAAATACCATTTCTTAAGAGAGAAAGTCACAGAACAAAATGTCGAGATGGAATATATTGGTACAAAGGAATAGATTGTTGATATATTTACAAAATATCTTCCTAAAGAAACTTTTGAGTATCTCAAACAAAAATTGGGAGTGGTAACTATGTCATCCAATCACTAAAATGCTTCAAGAGAAACAAAAGTTTAGGGGGAGCAGTAGGAAGAAGGAAGGTTGATGGTTGGAGATATGAAGAATAAAATAGTAAAGAGTAAGGGGGAGAAAATCCATTTTACATTGATGTCAAAGGGGGAGAAAATCCATTTTACATTGATGTCAAAGGGGGAGAGTAAAGAGTAAGGAGTATACTTGCAAAAAATTGAAGCAGATATGGAGCCAACTAACTTAGATAAGAGAAAAATTGTGAAACTCAGTATCAAAATTGACTAAGGGTTGTCATCAACAAAAAAGGGGGATTTTGTTGGAAAGAGTTTTTTCATTGATTTCAAAGATAGGGGGAGACTACTAAGGACAAATATACGATCAAGGAAGAATCCATATTGTGAATCAAAACAAACAAAGGAAGCAGATAAATAGATGGTTTCTGAGTTACCTGAATCATATATAGGGAGACATGGTTGTATGCTTCCATATCGAACTTGGGTTTCATAAAGGATAATCCTTTGTGTTAATAAAATGAAAAATCACAACTTGAAGAAAAACTGTAACATCAACACTATAATCCCCAGCTTAATTAATGCATAATGTAGATATGAATATGGCTATGGCCAAGCGATGTAATATGTGAAATGTATTTTTTGTTTTTAAATAAAAATAATGTGATACCAACTATTGAGAATATGGAGAAAGATGGGGGTTGATTAATCACAAGAGAGAGGGGATTCCTCAGAGTGTCTAATGGGTTCCTAAGGGGTAAATGGTTTATGGGTATTAATCCAAAACCATATTTTTGAATTTTTTTATCATCTAAGAAACCATGTATTTTTTGTTTGTGTATGAGAGCCCAATTATTGAATACCTGTCAAGGGGTGGATGTAGAAGTCACCTCCATAGTTATTGGAAGCTTGGGGTTGTAGTACAATTAACATTGGGCAGAGTTAACAGTTAATTGTCCTAGGAAAATAGAGGATATTCATATGGGGAGATTACACTACAAGGAAAAGACCCTCTAGAGGAAGTTTTTGTGGAAGCCCCTATAAAAATAGCCCCAAAATATTTTTCTAGTGGAAGACAGTATCGGAGGCTAACACCTAGATTTTTTAGCAAATTTTTTTTTACGATGATTTTATAAACATAGAGCGCACCGATGCGTTTAAAAAATCGATGCATCGGTGCTCTAACACATGGTGCACTATGGTAGGGCTATTTTAAATATATATATATACTCTTGTGCGCAACTTATATACGGATGCACTAGTGCCCTAACACATGGTACACCGTGGTAGGGTTATTTCAAAAAAATATACTCTGGTGCACTCCTTAAATACTGACGCACCAGTTCTCTAACAAAATGGTGGACCATGGTTGGGCTATTTAAAAAAATATACTATGGTGAAATATCTAAATATGGACGCATGGGTGCTTTACCAAATGGCACACAGTGGTAGGGTTATTTAAAAAACATATTGCGATGTGCTCCTTAAATATGGACGCACCAGTGCTCCAAATTGCTCTTCAAAATAACACACGGTGGCAGGGTTATTTAAAAAAAATATATACACCGGTGCACTAGGTAAAAACAAATGCACTGGTGTTTCTAACAATCGATTGCACTGCAACAGGGTTAAATAAAAAAAAAATACAGGCGGTAAAAAATCATTTTTACCATTTTCAGTTTTGTAGAGTTCTCAAGCACCAGTTAAAATTTTTCCACTTTGAAATTCCATGTCGTTAGTGCTTCCCTTGCTTTCCTTCCTTCCGTTTGTTTCTCAGTGCGTGGCTTTCGAATTTTTCCAAACGGTGGGGAAATTTGGCTTTTTGGATTATATGCCAACCATTCCTCCCCGACAAGAAAATGTCTAGGTAATGTCTTTGCTTTTTTATAACTTAAACTCTTAGCGGATTAAAATTCAAAATTTAGTTAAATTTCCACTATTTAAAAAAAAAAAATATTATGTGTCGTGCGTTTGAGTCGTTCGGCGTGCACCACGGTCGGTGCACCTTGAAAATTTATAGGGTGCACCAAAAAAGAATGTCAAACTATTTTTATGGTGGTGCATTCGTAAAAATTAACACACTGGGGCATAAGTTTACTGATGCATTGCATAAAATAATATAGTTAATTTTGGCAGTGCATCTAATTAACATTAACACACCGGGGCATTACGTTAGAAGATGCACCACATAAATCATATATATTATTTTATGCGGTGTGTTGGTAAACATATGCATCAGTGTGTTAATGATTACACAATGAACCAACGCATCGAAAAACAATGCCAATTTTTTTATGGTGGTGTGTTTGTAAACATTAACGCACCGAGGCGTAAGTTTACCAACGCATCACATAAAATAATATGGATAATTTTTGGTGTTAATTAGATGCACTGGGGAATTACATTAGAGTATGCACCACATAAATCAGATATATTATTTTATGCGGTGTGTTAAAAAATTTTCTATGTGGTGCGTTCGAGTCGTTCGGCTCACTCCATGGTCGGTGCACCCTGAAAATTTACAGGGTGCACCAAAATACGATGTCAATTTTTTTTATGGTGGTGCATTTGTAAACATGAACGCACCAGGGCATAAGTTTATCGATGGACCACATATAATAATACAACTAATTTTGGCAATGCGTCTAATTAACGTTAACACACCGGGGTGTTACGTTAAAATACACACCACATAAATCAAATATATTATTTTATGTGGTGTGTTGGTAAAATACGCACTGGTGCGTTAATTCTTACACAATGCACCATTGTAAAATTTGGTGCACCCTAAAAATTTACAGGGTGCATCTAAAAACAATGCCAAAATTTTTATGGCAGTGTGTTTGTAAACATTAACGCACCGAGGCATAAGATTACCAATGCATCGCATAAAAAAATATAGCTATTTTTTAACATGAATTAGACACATCCAAGAGTTATGTTAGAATACACACCACATAAATCAAATATATTATTTTATGCGGTGTGTTGGTAAATGTATACACCGATGCTTTAATTCTTACACAACACATTGCCGTAAAAAAAAACAAGTATAAATGCGTACGTACCTTAATTATTAATTTTAAAAAAATTAGTGGTGCGGTGCGTCACCTTTCCTACAAAGCACCGGTGCATGTGGGGAAAACGATACGCACCACAAAAACAATTTTTAAAAAAATTGTTTTACAATGCTTTAATATTTTAAGTTTTTATTATTTTAGGCGGTGCATCGGATAACCTGCATGCACCTGTGCAATAAGGTTATACAACGCACCACATAAAATAATATTAATTTTTTTATACAGTGTGTTATGTTATAAGGGACCACCATCGACAATGCTCACAATTCATATACGCACCGCGGATGGTGCTTGACCATTTTTGGGGTGCACCACTGATGAAATTTACTTAATTTTTGAAGGAGGTTATTTATCCATATTTATAAATAAATTTCTCATTTACTAGACTTTTTGTATGTTTTATGTATGAGGATGATGTATTTCATATGTTAATTATGTAGATACATCAGTGGAGAGAACAACAACATCAACAACAACAGAGGGTTGACTTGTACAATGTTGTTGTATGGGATTGGGAGGCGAGGGAGAGGGAGATGGATTTGTACCCCCACCCTATTACTACAACAACCCATGTCCTCTTGAGGAATGTAGGCCTCCTTAAGTAATATGAGGAGGCTACATCCCTGGAGGGGCACTTTGGTTTGTTGGTGCCACTGATCCGTCGATGGGATTTCCATCGAAAGTTATTTCGTGTCGGTCATGATCAGTGGTACCATCCCACTGAGGAGGATATGTATTTTATCACTGGGATATATAGGAGAGGGGAGGATTTTCCCCAAATCCCTGATGTCCTAGTAGGTGTTGCAACAGAGAGTCAACTCATGTACTCTCAGAGATATATTGGGGTTGATGTACTTTCCCCAGCCGATTTTCAGGTGTCTGGTGGATAGCTGTGGATTGATTCTTTTGGTGCAGAGGAGGCTAGGTGCCTCTCACTATTAGTGATGACCATTGCACACTTTACCAGTGATGGGAAACACATTAGTTAACTTCTTTTTTATTATCTATATTATTTGGTATAGAGGCAATAATGTATTAGATGGCCTGCCATTTTTTGCGGCATTTTTATATAGCTCTAGATAGATGTCATGTTATGATACATGGGAGGGTGAAATTTCCTTTTGCTTCGTTATTTTGTTTATTTTTTGAGAGGTTTCTGGAGATGAGGCCTATTTTTTTCATCATCCTTTTAGGCTGATGAATCAGGTGCAGATGCACATGTGGGGTGAGATCATGCCCAAGAGGGGCCATCCAGAAATTCTGTCCAGGATTTCCACTAACGCACTGGGGCTACTAGCTAGTGAGGTCAATCACATATTCATGATGGTGTCGTGTCCTTATGCGGGGTTGGATTGGAGAGGATGGATGAACATCCTCTTCACACCAGATGAGCCACCAAATGCTAGAGGTAATATTATTGTTTTTTTTTTTCTTACTTAATTAGAATACAATTAATTCTAACACATTCTTTAACTCATTTTATTAAATTGTTTAATGAAATTGTGTAATTATTGTTGTGTACTATATATTTTGTAGATATAGGTACATTCATTGGGGACATGCCTCCTCCCCCACTAGATGACGATGAGGAGATGATTCTTGAGGCCGTGACGGGTCAGGGTTCTCAGGTGAACATACCCAACAACATCCTTCGTAGGCTAGATACTAGATTCGGGTTGGAGTTGGGTGACCGAATCTATATAGATTTGGTCGAGGTGGGAGTTTCCCTATGTTGATGTGAGACATCATGGCATATCCTATGGTATTGGAGCTTTGGAAAGATATGCCACACGATATGATGCCTCTTATGTGTCATATCGTCAGAGCTACTAGGATACTAACAACTAGGAGGGCTCCCGATGATACACACTCTTCTTCTAGTACCCATTCATCTAGTAACTCATCGATTGATTAGGGTGGCCATGATCCTTCTCCAAATCCTCCTCCTCCTCCTTCACCTCACCCAGATCATGAGTAGGCAACACCTATTCCTCATCCTCCTCCTTCACCTCACCTAGATGAGAAGGCAACACCTATTCCTCCACTTCCTATTTCTGATCAAAGAGTCGATGAACCACTTCCTCCTGACCATCCATCATCCTCTACTATAGACCAGGCCTCCACTAATGTTGTAGATATGATTATCTCATCGTCTAGACCATATATGTTATAACAATTATTTGACTTGTTCATGATATATATATATATATATATATATATGGTGCATTTTTTATGTTCATGTTGATGTACTTAATTTATATGTTGATGTTGATGTGTATATTGTTAGGTCATCTTATATATGTTTTTAAAATTTACTTGATATATGTGTATGTTATAACAATGTTCATTAGATGTGAATTTTTCCTATTGATCATGATGATGTACTTAAATAATTTATATGTTGATGTTGATCTGTACATTGTTAGGTCATGTTATAAGATATGTTTTTTAAATGTGCTTGATAGATGTGTATGTTAAATGATTCTTGTTAGATGTGTGTGATGATGATGTTAGAAAATGCTTGTGTTTTGTTAGATGTGATCACAATGATGATGTCCTATTAGATTATTATATTTGTGTGCTAGGTAATTATTGATGTTTATATGTGGTAGAGGTATATATAATTAGATGATGTTAGATAATTTAAATCTATATATTTTTAGATGATGTTTATGTTTGTTAGATGGTTATCATCACAATGTTTTTTTCTTATTAAATGATCTTTATTATAGATTATGTATTGGTGAACTTATATCAACATTTTATATATGAAACATAAATACTTAATAATTTAAATAAACAATGAAAATATATTTTTATAAATTACAAAGTTCAATATGGTTGAAACTATAATTGTAAAATTACCATAAATTACATTTTTCTATTGCATAGATAGTTCATGCATATTTATTCTAACTAAGTTCTTTTTCGAAAAACAAATTACATATGAATAAATGTTATTTTCCATTCTACTATTTACTCTTTTTTAATAGATTCTTCTACACTAAAAATTGTTATTATAAAAAGTTATGATCTCCAATGATAAGCATTCTATTGGCCCCAACATTTTATGGATGCAAATATTCCTACTGTTATTTTTGTCATTATAAAACCTTATATGGAGAAAGTAGAATTTCATATCCCATTAAAAATTCAACCGATTTGACATTTTTCAGGATTTCACAATTGGAAATACTTAGTTTTAAGTGTAAAAACCTTTGTGAATCTTACCAATTATATAAAATGCAAACTATAAAATGTTTGGTGAAATTTTTCAAAAAACATGTTGTTACGACTTTATCATGAAAATAATTCTTAAAGTTTTATATCAAACATCCAACAACATATAAATATATTCAAACAACAATATAAAATTATATTTCAATCAATCGTTCCATGCAATCAAAAATAATTTGAAAGACTAACACATTACGCATCAAACTGAATGTTAATGAACTAAAATTGTTCAAATATTTGTTATAATTAAATTTCTATTTCCTCCATCACAAGTTGAATAAATAAAAATATAATTAGAAAAATAAAGATAACAAAAAGATACAACAACATTATAAATGATGAAATAAAACATCTACATATCACTCTCTGTTGTCACCACCCTGATTATCTTCTTCACTTGGATGATAACACTATTCTCAAAAATATATTTTGATCTAGGTTCATGTCTTAATATGAACCACCAATCCCTATCCAACACATCTGGGTTAAAAAACACTTGGTTGTGGTGTTTTGGGAAAACATAAGGCTCCTCTCCTTCATCCCACATATTTCTAGAGTTGATACATATTAGCCCACTATCATCATCTTCATTTAAATTATTCTGATCAAAGGTGTCCCACCACTTGCATCGAAAAATAACACATTGGAAAGAAGATAAGTCCACTCGAATGATCTCTTGTATCTTTCCAACGTAACCTAAATTCCCTCGTAT
>ML777592.1:683749-699949 GCA_009831015.1 Picea engelmannii | reverse complement strand
TGATGATAAACGATACAAGTCGGGCCCAAATAAACCCCTCAATATCTCCCGAACTCTCTGTCACCCCTATCTGGCTACTCGGGCAGGCATAACACTCTGAAATGTTGTAATGTTATAATGTCCCAAAATGGGGACATTACAGGTTTCCCAGGATAAATGCTTGTGTACTCTTGTGATTGTGTTTCTCTCAGTGATCCTATATATGCTATGGTTATCTAGTAAACTGAAAGAAACCTAATAATAGCTTAAACTTTAACACCACCATGGCTCCGCCACTTGATCTACACTACATAACCAGTTACATGGACTCCATGCCATGACCATGTGGGCTTCCCATCAACATGATGTCTTCGACCTCAAAGTTCCTCATCTGTGTCTCGACTTTTTTCGTTCATTATTTTGTACATAAATGTTTCCTAATCTCTGTTGGGCTTTGCGAGCGTCTCAGATTTCTCTATAAATCACTCCCTGCTCACAGACAACTCCTTTCAATTCACAGGGTAGTTGACCTTAGTTTCCAGGTTACTCATACACACATTTGACAAGAATTAATCAACATGGAATTGGCCATCACAGAGGGATTTAGATGGTCATGCATTCATCCATCATGCTCATAAATACGTACATTCCTTGCAAGGGCTCAAGTTTGTGCATTGACATAACTTATAAACATAAAATAAAATACAAGGAGAAACTTATGAATATGGGTTGTCGACTAGCAAACTGATTGAGGGTGAGCGCCTTTCCACCCAACCATAAGCTCTGCTGCACTGTCACTTTCGACTGCAGGCCTCCCGTGTGCCGGGGCATGATATCACCAACGATCAATTGGTCTCTCAGAACAATAATTCACAGTGTGAGGCCACTCTCCTTGACAACAACCCATTGATAGAAAACCTCTATACCCATCATGCCTAGGGCCTCCACAAGGTTTCTCAGATGCCATCCTGGATGGATTATCTCAGCACTGTTATCGCATAGTTTGTAGAAGGGATAAAGGCTTGAGGTTTGGAGGCCAAACTGGCGTAACAAGAACCAATCCCACCCAATGTCACCACAATGGGATGGTTCTTTCTCTTTAGGGAGCTGAGGCCCAGGGGAGACATCCCCGGTGACCTGGGGTTTTGAGGAGGCTTAAGGATAATAAGACAAGGATAAGTTTCCCCCCTCCCAAGTCACCACCAATCAGATATTCCCGGCTTAAACAATCAATGATGAAGTAAAACCCCCAAAGAAATGCACCTGGTTGGAACAAAGCAACAACAAACTGATATATGCAAGCCAGTTCAATCGGTTAGTACTTCATATAAATTAATGTCTATCTGATAAACATATAAGCAATTTAGCAATAAATATTGACGAAGTCAATGTTTATAAATAGCAATGAGAACTATGTCACTTCATCAATAATTACTGAAATGATATGGCATTCAATGTAGTAGATCAACGCTTCATTCAATTTATGCCTAAATCACCATTAAATTTGCTCATAAAACAAAACGTTGCTGCGCAAATGATGTAAATGGCTAAGGATGACGGCAACACTTAGGGTTAGCAGGTTAGTTTAGGCTAGGGTTAGTGAAGTTAGGGTTTCAATTCAAGGTTTTGAGAGATTTTGGATCAAGTCCACTTGTACGCATGAGGTTTTAGGATCAGTGCCTTGGGGTTAAATGGAGTCAATAATGAAGGACGCAAGAGTTGAAGGAGACAAAGACTAAGGACTAGAGGGAGAAGTTTTGAGGTGTTGCTAAGGCAAGGCCTCAAAATCAAAACCCTAGGGGAGAGAGGTTCACTCCGGTGTTGCTACAACAAGGCCTCGTGCTCTCTCCTCCCTCCTTAAATCAACTGGCAAAACGACTAGCTCAAGAATAAAGCATAGAACCAAAACTGGAGGGTTTGATGAGACAAGGTGTTGCTACAGCAAGGCCTTTCAACAAACCTTAGAAAAAGTACGACCCTAAGTGTAGTAGACCTAGGCTCAGGACGTCTCTCTCTTCTTGGCTTCTAGATAGTACGACTAGCAACAGAAGAAGAAGGGAAGAGAGTGTAGCAACGACCAGGCTCTCTCTTCCTTCTTCAATGGTTGAAAATTTCTCTTAATGGGGACATGAGACAAGGACCTACTTGTGTGCTTGTCACCTAGGGTTCTATTCAGCGAATTATAAACATATGCAAGAAAATAAGACTACAACCATTCATTTAAGAAGTTTTGCAGAAAAAACACTTACATATCACCAAGAAATAGCATGCAAACCCTAGTTGTAACACCTTCCACCAAGAGAAAAGCCAAGATATGCCAAAAATGTCTTCCTTCAACAAGTGCGCCTCACCAAAATAGCCAAATACCGAAGAGAGGGCACAAATTTCAGACCTCCTTATGGACTGAATGATCTGTGATCCAGAAATGAGAGTAAAAATCCCTCATTTATACAATACCATGACATAATTTTACATTTTAGGTCATGTAAAAGGCCGACAAGGTCAAAATACCAAAATCATACTGTTTTTACATTAAAATGTTAAATTAAAACCCTAATTGAGCTGAAAAGAGATAAAAAGCCCCTCTAAGCGAGACGTTAGCCCCTTTTTAGGGCAAATGAAGCATCCCGGAGCGAAACGTTAGCCCTCCATGGGCTTCTCCAACCTGCCACACGTGCCACTGCTGCTCAGTCTGCCTCTCAAGACATCCAATAAGCTGGATGACGTCATGGTCATCAAGTGTGATGTCCCAGGCCTTCCAAGGCCAACGTTTCACTGAAAAGGGCTCAAAGTCTGGAGAAAAGGACAAAAAGTCCTATTGGGCTAGTGCCCACAGAAGAAGGAAAGTTCCCGGAAGAAAACTTCATCCAAGCCATGTAGGTGGGTGATGTGGTCAGGGGATGTCCAAACATGTCGGTGCAATGAGGGCCAAGGATGCAAAAATGTCATCTGTGGGTGCCTTTGTAGAAGGCGAGTTGTACTTGTCATGGATGCATTTTTTCCAAGCCCATTCTTGCCTTTTATTCTTTCATCTTTTATTTCTTTTTTGTTTAAGAGCTAATCAGGGGACACTGCCCTAGTGCGGTGACCAGTGGTGACAACGTTACCCACAAGTATTTTCACAGAAATGAGAAGGTTGGCTCGTGATGAGACCTGCTTTCCCTTGGCCATGCAACCAAGAGTCATTGCCCTGGCGTGGTGACCAACTAATGGCAATGTCATACTGTTAGATACCCATGGACCTAATAGGCTGGCTCGTGATGAGACCTCCTATCCTCTGGTTAGCCCTTGCTTTATTATTTTTTTCGGGTCCCTCTCGTCTTGCTGAGAAGCTTTTTATTGTTTTCTCGGGGATCCCTGGGCGAAGCATCTCGAGGTTTCATTTTTAGGCTTTTATCTTTTACCAACTTGCTTTTACCTTCTGGGCCTTTAGCCCCTTCTTCCCTTGAGATAAGGTGCAATCCTGAAAATAGGTCAACCCAATGTCAGGACAAGTGGAGTGACATAGGTGAGTGGGAAACAAGATGGAAAAGTGGTGTTATGATGGGAGCGAACGATGGCTTTTCAGAAATCCCCCCCAGTGGCAAACCAAAACCTATAGAAACAAGCTTGCTAGGGCACCTTGTCAACCCCCCAACACATGGTCAAGTGGGCAAGTGTAAGATCCAAGCAATTGTTAGAAATAAAAGGAATCAAATGCAGATATTCAATGGTTTTGATGATCAAAGTGACACATACCATGATACCTGGACTAATTACCTCATGGAGCGAGAACCTTCTCTGACACAGGACCAAGCCGATGGTGATGGATGCTGTTGCTGCTGACAAGACATAGATGCTGGAAGAAAGAAAAGGTGGGCCCTCCAGGGCGATGATAAAGTCAATCTTGCTCTCGGTACTCCATGTCTAGGACCTGTGGGCCTCGAGACATGATCTCCTAGTTATCCTTGAAAGTGGGGGACAACATCTGGCTGCAACTCGGGGACATGTGCTCACCGTAGAGCGCATGAGAAACTCAACATCTCTGGCATAACCTGCTGACCTGCTCGATCTCAATAGAAGTATCAGTAACAAAATTGGGGTGGTAATGCCACCCCAACATACATAGGTCTAATAAAGAAAACTGGAATAATGCAATCATAAATGCAAATGTAAAGCAAAACACTTACTTGTACTTACCTGTTGGCTGGATGTTGGGTGTAGTCAAACAACCAGTGAAGCCAATCCAACAATGTCCCACAATACATGCCTTTGTGCTTCATCAGAAACCAAAATAGTGATAAATCAAGCACAAAAATGTCATGGGTTAGAATATATATCATATGATCCGAGATCACAAAGTCTAACTCATGGAGGCGGGTGGGAGGGATAAAATGATGCCAAGACACCCTCTCAAGAGAGTGCTCAATCCATCTCAGAAATGGATCGTGAAAAGTCAAAGGTTCAAAAGACCGACTCGAGGAATCTTAACGTTGGCTACCTTGGACGTTTTCACAACTCAAGGCCTGAGAAGGGATTAGCAAAAACTGAAAGGACGACTGACCATTTCTCAAGGGAAGGCTGGAAAACTGTGATAATAAGCTTCTTCTTGAGGTACTCAACTTTCCCCTAAAATCTAGAATGAGGTTTTGTCTTACAGGAGACTTGGGATAAGGGACATGTTTCCAAACCATACCTTCAGTGACATAGCGAGGTAAAGTGATCAAAGGGTGGTGGAGAATCTTATCACAAGTATCCTGCTTTAGGGAGGTAACTTCCTCATTTCTATCAAGATCTGAGCATAATGATGGTTGATAATTTTCTTTATAGGATAAATCCAAGTGCTCAGAAAAACAATCATCAAAGTCCTTAGGTATGATCGAAAATTATTAGGAGAGCATAGTATCAAGTCATCCTTGGGTGTCTGAATAATCATGTCATGTTATTGTTGCCAAACGCTAAACTTCTTATTAACTTCAGGCAAATGCAACTTTTGAAAATGACCCTCAATGTCGTAAATGGGATCCCCATCATATCCAATCACATCCCATTTACGTTTCTCGACGTGTATGAACTCATTAATATTATCAACAAAGCCTTCATTTTCATCATAACATGAAGGGTTTAAAACTTCTTCACTTTCCACATCATAAGATAGAGAATCATTAAAAATTTGGAAAGGGAAGTAACTCACCTTGCTCACTTCTTCCTATGCAGGAGCTTCAAGTACTCGGATGTCTTCATCAAATGGAAGACCTACCTCTATATTTTCTAGTTTGTCCAAAGTCTCCATTTCTTCTTTACTGTTTGAGTCATAGAATAAGGTATCATCAAAAATTTCGAAAGGAAAGTAACTTACCTCATTCTCTTCATTTTTTGCAGGAGGAATAGGATCTTGGAGAGCTTCGTCAGATGGAGGAGCGGTTACTGGTGCTTCATCCTCATAATTCACTTCTCGAGTTATATCTTCATTGCATTCTATTGAATTATGGGAGAGATCTTGCTCCTCTTGAAGGGGTTGGCAAAGTTCTTTATAAATCTCGTCTTTTATATCAGAGGATTCTTGGTATTGATCATGATATGCTTTCCTGAGATCTTCTACAATCTCAGTGGTGAATCCTTTGTCATCTAAGGCTACCATGAGATTTTGAAGGACATCTTCATACGTTTGGCAATGTGGCCTGGTAAAGTCTATAAACCTACCGATGAGGTGTATGAAAGATGATATACCCCTGTCTTTGCAACAACTTTTAAACCAATCGTGTAAGTAGGAGGGCAGAGTGAGTAAGAATAATTTTATAAGAGCATCCTCTCCTCCCATCTCTATTTTGCTCAAATACTCCAAAAGTTTTACGATGTGAGGAGTTGGGAGGCCCAGAAATGTTGGAGAGTTGTTTAGCCATTTTGTATCAAAGTAATTTGGGTATCTTTGAAAACTTCTGAAATCAATACTCGGATACATTTTTTCCCAGCGTGCCATGATCCCATAACTTGGAAATATCACAGATTTGAGAATAAGGTGGCACCCTGGAAAATATTAGTGGATTCGCCAAATAATTTGCTTGAAACTATCAAAGGATAAGGGAAAACACCCTAAGTGGAGTCGCTAGGTGAGCTTGTAAGAATAAGACTCTCTGAGGCAAGGCTTACTGAAAAGTGTCGTCTTGAGGAGAATTGACTTAGTGTTCCTCGACAACGGCGCCAAAATGTTATCGCACAATTTGTAGAAGGGATAAAGGCTTTAGGTTTGGAGGCCAAATTGGCGTAATAGGAACCAATCCCACCCAATGTCACCACAATGGGATGGTTCTTTCTCTTTAGGGAGGTGAGGCCCAGGGGAGACGTCCCCGGTGACTAGGGGTTTTGAGGAGGCTTAAGGATAATAAGACAAGGATAAGTTTCCCCCCTCACAAGTCACCACCAATCAGATATTCCCGGCCTAAACAGCCAATGATGAAGTAAAATCCCCAAAGAAATGCACCTGCCTGGAACAAAGCAACAACAAACTGATATATGCAAGCCAGTTCAATGGGTTAGTACTTCATATAAATTAATGTCCATCTGATAAACATATAAGCAATTTAGCAATAAATATTGACGAAGTCAATGTTTATAAATAGCAATGAGAACTATGTCACTTAATCAATAATTACTGAAATTATATGGCATTCAATGTAGTAGATCAACGCTTCATTCAATTTATGCCTAAATCACCATTCAATTTGCTCATAAAACAAAACGTTGCTGCGCAAATGATGTAAATAGCTAAGGATGACGACAACACTTAGGGTTAGCAGGTTAGTTTAGGCTAGGGTTAGTGAAGTTAGGGTTTCAATTCAAGGTTTTGAGAGTTTTTGGATCAAGTCCATTTGAACGCATGAGGTCTTAGGATCAATGCCTTGGGGTTAAATGGAGTCGATAATGAAGGACACAAGAGTTGAAGGAGACAAAGACTAAGGACTAAAGGGAGAAGTTTTGAGGTGTTGCTAAGGCAAGGCCTCAAAATCAAAACCCTAGGGGAGAGAGGCTCACTTCGGTGTTGCTACAGCAAGGCCTCGTGCTCTCTCCTTCTTCCTTAACTCAACTGGCAAAACGGCTAGCTCAAGAATAAAGCATATAACCAGAACTGGAGTGTTTGATGAGACAAGGTGTTGCTACAGCAAGGCCTTTCTGCAAACCCTAGAAAAAGTACAACCCTAAGTGTAGTAGACCTAGGCTCAGGACATCTCTCTCTTCTTGGCTTCTAGATAGTATGGCTAGCAACAGAAGAAGAAGGGAAGAGAGTGTAGCAACGACTAGGCTCTCTCTTCCTTCTTCAATTGCTGAAAATTTCTCTTAATGGGGACATGAGACAAGGACCTACTTTTGTTCTTGTCACCTAGGGTTTTATTCAACAAATTATAAACATATGCAAGAAAATAAGACTACAACCATTCATTTAAGAAGTTTTGCAGAAAAAACACTTACATATCACCAAGAAATAGCATGCAAACCCTAGTTGTAACACCTTCCACCAAGAGAAAAGCCAAGATATGCCAAAAATGTCTTCCTTCAACAAGTGTGCCTCACCAAAATAGCCAAATACCCAAGAGAGGGTGCAAATTTCAGACCTCCCTATGGAGTGAATGAGTTGTGATCCAAAAATGAGAGTAAAAATCCCTCATTTATACAATACCATGACCTAATTTTACATTTTAGGTCATGTAAAAGGACGACAAGGCCAAAATACCAAAATCATACTGTTTTTACATTAAAATGTTAAATTAAAACCCTAATTGAGCTGAAAAGAGATAAAAAGCCCCTCTAAGGGAGACGTTAGCCCCTTTTTAGGGCAAATGAAGCATCCCAGAGCGAAACGTTAGCCCTCCTTGGGCTTCTCCAACCTGCCACACGTGCCACTGCTGCTCAGTCTGCCTCCCAAGACGTCCAATAGGCTGGATGATGTCATGGTCATCAAGGGTGATGTCCCAGGCCTTCCAAGGCCAACGTTTCACTGAGAAGGGCTCAACCCCCCTAGGCCAAGCTTTGCCGGGGTGCCTCTGGTGGAACGTCCTCTTCTTCTCCGTTTCAAAGCCCTCGATCCAGCTCCATGCTGTCTCTGCCCCCTGATGGGGTCTCAACATCCACCTGGTGGGCTCTTCAACCCCATGGAGGTTCGAACTGATCATCTCCCCATGTATACCGGTCCCAATGGTACCTGTCCATTGGGAAAGGTCCTGCACATCAAAAGCTACGCCCTCCATGGGCTCATCAGTCACATGGATCATAGCAATGTCAATCACATCTCATCATCAATATTATTAAACATATACATAAAATCCCTAGTACATCAGTCAACAACTCAAGGACGTTACACAAGCCTACAATACAAGTCTGGAGAAAAGGACAAAAAGTCCTATTGGGCTAGTGTCTACAGAAGAAGGAAAGTTCCCTGAAGAAAACTTCATCCAAGCCATGTAGGTGGGTGATGTGGTCAGGGGATGTCCAAACATGTGGGTGCAGTGAAGGCCAAGGATGCAAAAATGTCATCTGTGGGTGCCTTTGTAGAAGGCGAGCTGCACCTGTCATGGATGCATTTTTTCCAAGCCCATTCTTTCCTTTTATTCTTTTATTCTTTCATCTTTTATTTCTTTTTTGTTTAAGAGTTAATCAGGGGACACTGCCCTGGCGTGGCGACTAGTGGTGATAACGTTACCCACAAGTATTTTCAGAGAAATGAGAAGGCTAGCTCGTGATGAGACCTCCTTTCCCTTGGCCATGCAACCAAGAGTCATTGCCCTGGCGTGGTGACCAGCTAATGGCAATGTCATACTGTTAGATACCCATGGACCTAATAGGTTGGTTGGTGATGAGACCCCCTATCCTCTGGTTAGGCCTTACTTTATTAGTTTTTTCGGGTCCCTCTTGTCTTGCTGAGAAGCTTTTTATTGCTTTCTCGGGGATCCTTCAGCGAAGCATTTCGAGGTTTCATTTTTAGGCTTTTATCTTTTACCAGCTTGCTTTTACCTTATGGTCTTTTAGCCACTTCTTCCCACGAGATAAGGTGCAATCCTGAAAATAGGTCAACCCAATGTCTGGACAAGTGGAGTGGGATAAGTGAGCGGGAAACAAGATGAAAAAGTGGTGTTTTTATGGGAGCGGACGATGGCTTTTCAGAAATTCCCCCCAATGGCAAACCAAAACCTATAGAAACAGGCTTGCTAGGGCACCCTGTCAATCCCCCAACACATGGTCAAGTGGGCAAGTGTAAGATCCAAGCAATTGTTAGAAATAAAAGGAATCGGATGCATATATTCAATGGTTTTGATGATCAAAGTTACACATACCATGATACCTGGATTAATTACCTCATGGAGCAAGAACCTTCTCTGACACAGGACCAAGCCGATGGTGATGGATGCTGCCGTTGTTGACATGACAAAGATGCTGGAAGAAAGAAAAGATGGGCCCTCCAGGGCCATGCTAAAGTCAATCCTGCTCTCTGTACTCCATGTCTAGGACCTGTGGGCCTCGAGACATGATCTCCGAGTTATCCCTGAAAGTGGGGGATAACAAGCACAAGGGAGTCCTTTCCTCTACTTTACATGTATCAAGCTCGCGACCCTCTTAGCTCGAGTTGCTTTTAGGGTTCTTTGCGTAGTCACACAAATTCTCATGCTCTATTTCTCTGCTATGCTCATGTATTCTCTACACATTCCTCTGCTCTCTCTTCCTTCTTCTTTGTCAACTCTGCGCACCCGTGGGTTTTCCCTCTTTCTTCTCCCCCCTGACAAGGTTCTTGATCTGTTCTCCTATTCCTTCTATTAGAAGGAACTCGTGGTTCAATCTTGGTAATTGAGATGGGTACTTGCTGCACCCCTGGTTGACAGTCCTCCATACTTCCATTCATTGTGAGTGGTTGGTTGTTCCACTACCAACCCCCTCTCATTAACTGATTTCCTTTGAAAGTAGGAAAAAGGGAATTAATTGATTATTCCCAAAAATAGTTCAGCAAGGTGGTTTGGCTCTCTAGCATGATGAACCCCCTTTATGCCCCTTCACTATTCCGTCTTGTGGTATCATGGCCAATACTAGTGCTCCACCCTTTAGTCAGTTGGTTGGTTTTGTTTATCAAGCATATAATACATTTGCAATGTATCGATTATCATGGCACAATAATAATGTCTCTATGCTGAGATCAGACCATCGATAATCATGAATTATTACAATTAATCAGGGGATTAAAAACGGGGTGTTACGGAAGCACCTCTCATTGGTAACTCATTGTTACTTGTGGAGAACTACTACTACTTGTCTACTATTTCTCTTGTCTAAAATCACTATGGATGGATAGTTTGAGTGACTTCTTGTGGAGATTGTCTTGTGGATGGCTTTACTTCTTTATGTATGCTCATTGCTAGGGTTTTGAAGATTGAAATATTTCTTGAGTAAGTGGTCTCGCTTTATCTTGTGGATTTTGTTTATGAGTAATTATAAGTGCAATAGTGCTTCTCTAGTGGTGGTTGTGCATTCTCTTCATATTTTTCTTGAACAAATCCCTCTTTTCAAAGCCCTTGGAAGGTTACTAGTGGAGTATCTTCACTTGAATTTTCTTGAAGTTTTGTAAGGCACTAGGAAGATCTTCTAGTGTTTGTAGTGGACTACCCTAGATATCACCCTAGATCTACCTACATCTCCTCATGGGAGTCCTTAATTAACCCTTTATGCCCAAAAAAATTTAGTAGGCACTAGTCTTCTCTCTTTAGTCAATCGTAAACCTAAATTTCTCTTTTTATTTTATGTTTTAGGGTAAAGCTAGGGTTTTGTAACAAGATATATACATTTCAGCCCTTGAAAGTCCAAGATGTTTTGGTATTCGTGCACATATTTGACTTAAAAATTATTTAAAAACCCTAAATTGTATTGCTGATTTTTATTACAGCCTAATTAAGTCTGGACGTCTTAGTTCCTTTGGCTGTTATATGTATTTAATATTTCAGAATTTGCTAGTTTTCTAAACCCTAATTTTATCCATTAGTTAAGCCCTAGTTTTGCTTGTTTATTATTTGAATTTTGTTTCAAGGGCTACAAATTTGCTATTGTAATAACTTGTTTTACGGCTGTAATTTATCATTTTTTACACAAATTTGCAACAACCAATAGTATTTTCTTGATTTGTAGTGTTTGTGGATCACTTTGCACTAAATATTGGCTTGATAAACCTTTTAAACATCCCTAGATCCACATCCACTAAAATCTGAAATTTACCTTTAGCAACCACCTTATCGTCACCTTGCTTGTTATATTCCAATGGAGGTAAATTCAGTAGCTAATGAGGCCTTAGAGGCCTTAGATTTGATTGTGTCTTGCCTTAGGATTCTTTGAAGCTACTAGGGAAGCGTCCGTTGTGTTGGATTTATCCTTCATTAAAACGAGGGACGTTGTTGCTTAGGTGACAGTGGTAACATCTTCTAATGTTCCACTTATTTTGTACTCTATGAAGGCTTTGCACTAGGTTGCAAGATTGTGTGATAACAATACCATTCAAATTGATAATGCTCAATACAAAGATGTTCTCCACGTTCTTAGAGTGGGACCAAAACTTATCTCTATTTACAGCATTACTCACATCAATAAAAAGGTCGAATTTTGGCCAGATAGATGGGTTGGTAAAGACATAAATTACAAGTTCAATGTTGTTGCTTCCATATATTGTGATGAATTTGAAGGTATCGAAAAACTGGGAAAGTCTTCTACACCTCCTACTTCGAATAAGTTGTAAGCTATGGCACTTTCATTTAGGCACACCACTTATGGATCCTTGAGGCACATGAATTGTCTTCGCCTAGCTGGGTTTCTTTCATAGATCAACCCTCCTAGTGGTATTTGTCAGGGATGTGTGATGGATATGCACCATTGAGAGTCTTTTCCAAAGGACAACTCAAGGCGGGCCTCTAAGTCCCTTGAGTTAATACATAGTGAGATTTGTGGTCCCATGGCCACTTCTACTTTTGGGGGAGCCAATTACTTACTTTTATTGACGATTATTCTCGACTTTTATGGGTCTACACCATTAAATCCAAGACTGAGGTGTTTGGAAAATTTCGGAGATTCAAAACTCTTGTTGAAGATCAATGTAAGCAGAAGATCAAGTGTCTCCAGTTTGATGGGGAAGGTGAATATATTGGTTATGCTCTTTGATAGTTTCTCAACTCTCATGGCATCTCTTAGCAACAAACTGTTCCCTATACTCAATAGAATGGTGTGGTTGAGTGAAAGAATAAGGCTATCATGGAAATGGCTCGTTGTATGCTTCATCTCATAGTATGAAACTTCATTTTTGAGGAGAATCAATTATTTGTGCGACATTTATCATCAATCGCTCGCCTACTCGTGCAATTTCTGGTATGACTCTTTATGAGCATTTTCATGGGCGAAGGTCCTCCATTTCTCTTTTCAGGATTTTTGGTTTAGGTGCATGGGTCGTCTTGCCTAATGGAAGGTGGGATATATCATTTGTCCAGTACACTCCCAGCTAGACCATGGTTGGCTATAGTGGGTATTTTTTGGGGTGTTGTCTCTATGACTCGCCACTCATTGTGTCATTGAGCATCATGAGGCTATCTTTGATGAGCCTTTTCCTCATGGTCTGCCAGTAACTCTTCCATCACTAATTTCAAGTGTTGATTCCAATGATGATTGTTAGCTTGCCTCCATGGAATATGCTTCTTCTTCTTAAGCCAACTTAATTGTTGATGAATCTCAGTTGGTTGTAGTGGATCTTTCCACATCCTCATCAATTATCTTGATCCACCCATGGGTACTTCTTCGAGCTCTTATTCTGCACTTTTTGGCCAGTCTTTGGGGGCTTATGGTACTAGTTGTTCATTAGGTTCCTCTCCTTTTCCAGAGGCTTCTTCTATCCCTCCCACTTTTGATGAGGATATGCATTTCAATGATGAACCCTCTTCAAATGAGCATACTAGAGATGGGTCCTCTCTAGATGAGCAGCTTAGTGATGAGCTTCCTCTATATGCACAACATAGTGATAAGCCCTTTGTAGATAGTGATCCCTCTCCTTCCGGTGATATCAAGTTTAGTGATGACATCTTCTACTTGGATGTGTTGTTGTTGGACGATGATGATGATCATACTACTTCATTCTTTCCATCTTTGCCTAAGTGGGATATTGCTACTCTTACTAATGTTGTTGACTTTCTTTCTTGGCCTTCTCAATTATCAAAGTTGCCCCCATCGTGGGCCCTTATTTTAGTTGTCCCTTCTCTACTTGACAAATATGAGTTTTTGCCTCTGAAGACCCTTTTAAGCACAATGAGTTCCAATATAGATTGTGAAGGCTTTTTTCGTGAGTAGTATGGCTTCTAATGACCCCAACTCAACATTATCTGGGGATTTTATGATGATATATGGATTCAATGTTGTCTTTGTGGCCCCTTGTTCGGTGTATAGGGGTGTTGATATTTTATGACTAATCTTCACTAGAAGCCACGTGCCACCACACTACTGCGGTATTGAGGCCCTTAATGGGCCGACTTTTGGGTAGTAACCCATTTTTTACACTTAATTGTATTTTAGTGTATTTGTAGTGTATTTGGGCTAACACTCAGCTAGTCACCTCTTGGGGTTAGTGCCTAAACCCTACTTGAGTGATATAAATAAACCACTCAACTCATTTGTAATTCATTAATTCAAGTTGTTTGGATTCTTATCTATAGTGCACTCTTTTGAAGTATTGTTGTATTTCTTCTTTTTTCTTATTGGATTTGATTAGGGTTTGTTGGAGAATTCATTGTAGATCTGCCACCTCTTTATTTCAACACTACACCAATAAGCTTTTGGGGACCAAAAGCCTTCTAGTTGGGGAGGTATGATTGGAAATGGATCATTCAAATAAAACCTTCATATGAGTTCTTATACATGGGTGTTCCTAACATTTATTTGAAGGTGCATGACCAATTTTAGGGTAAAATTCTATCTCAAAAACTGTGGAGGAATAATCAATAGTATTTTTGTCATATCGTGGTTTTATGAAGTCGGAATTGGATGAAATTTGGACTGTAGTGAGTTGATAGAAATTTGTAGGTGCTCACCAAAAATCAACTAAGGATTCATTTGTTTACTCCCCAAACTTGGCAAAATAGAGGAAAACACTTTTTTGCCGTAACTCTGCCATTTAGTGTCCAGTTGGAGTGAACTTTTGACAACAACAAGATGTAACCTGTCCTTATTTTTCTGACCAAAAATCAGAAGAAAATTTAGTCATTTGGACTTCCAAAACAAAAAATTACAGTTGAGGTCTTGTTAACCCCTGGATTTTCACCCTTGGAGATCCAGAGGGTTAAGAGCCAACACACACAATTTGGGTTGGCATTGAGAGATTTTCCCAGAGTTAACACTTGTTTTAGCCAGAGGATGGTTCCCATCAGAGACAGGTGCAGGATTGGTTAGTGGTTGTTTTTGCTTCAGAGATAGAGCTAACATAGTTTCACAGGGATTTAATAGATATTTCCATTTATACAAGGTGACCCTACTTTTTAGAAGACAGTGATCTGAGACTCATTTGACAGTTTTGAGCATATAGTGTTGGTCCTTGCATGGTACTGAGCCCGATGTCATTTTTTTCAGGGATCATGCAGGTACTTTCTGTTTTTAGAAAGTTGAGCTCCGGGCCTCAGATCAAGATTTTGAGCGTGTAGTATTGATCCGTGAGACATTCTGAGTCCTTTGGACCTTTTCTGGGATGACTTATCAACATTTCTATTTTTAGTAGGTGGAGCACCAGGGTTCGCATGTCAATTCTAATCGCATATTTGGAATCCTCACGAAAAATTTGTTGAAATATTGTAACTGTAAAGAGTATTTTATTTATTATTGATTTATTATTCATTAGATCAATTCCCTTTTGTGGATTGATCATGTCGGGCATTGTAATTGACCAAATCCCCTTTTGCGGATTGGCAAAACCCTAAATATATTATGCAAATTGAGAAGTCGGCCCCCAGGCAATTTAAAGTGGTTTTAACCACTTAGAAGACAAGTCGGCCCTGCCCAATGAAGAGACACCTTTTCAGCACCTGCCAGTTTGTATAAATAAAGGAAGCCAATGCCTCATTTGTTCACTCACTCATTCGATCATCCAGAGCGCAATTTTGGTAGTTGCAGTTGGAGAAGAAGGAAGAGAGAGAGGCACATTGCTTAGTAGAGGATATTTTCTAGTGTCTTGGCATTGTATTGGCTATCTATATTAAGGAAGTTTTTGATGGGTTTTCTCTCCCATGAGGGTTTCCAAGGATAAATGTTGTGTATCTTGTGGTTGTATTTCTCTCAGTGATCCTATCTATGCTATGGTTATCTAGTAAATTGAGAAGAAACCTAATAATAGCTTAAACCTTAACATGGTATCAGAGCTAAGCTGAAGAGAGCATCTTTCACTGGATAAAGAAAACGTCACTGTTGCCATACAAGAAAATTAGGGCTTTTTATTGAAGAGGAATTTCAGCCTAAAACTCATCAAGGAAGTGCGCCCTAGCCTAAGGAACTCTTTAGCACCTTTAACGCATCTTTTCAGTGGATAGAACTCTCGAAAAGTGAAACCCTAGTTTTCACTGGTACTAGAAAACCAGGAAACCAGAATCAGTACCAGAAGTACAAGTCCAGAATTCCGTTGGTCAAGTTTGAAGGGGAAAAATTTGGATTTTCTGAAATCTAACTGCACCAGGCTACTCGCCTCAGCCAAGTGCATCTCCTGGTAAGTTCAAAATTAAATTATGAGCATTTTCAATTTTTGGTCATTTTCCTAGCTCTAGGTAAAGATGTCTGCAAGCACTAAGCTTGTTGACAAGCTAGAAGGTGTGGAAAACTTCCGTGCCTAGAAGTATAGGATTGCACTCATTCTTGAAGAGAATGACCTAGCAAGATTCATTAAAGAAGATGTACTAGAACCTACCGATGCTGCAGCTAAAGCAAAACACCAAAAGGACACAGTTAGGGCCAAGAGAATCATTGCAGATTCTATTAAAGATCACTTGATTCCTCAAGTGGCTTCAAAGAAGACTACAAAAGAAATGTTTGATGCCCTAACCAACTTATATGAAGGAATGAACATCAATCGGAAGATGAATCTAAGAACTCAACTCAAAAGTACAAGGATGCAGAAAGGAGAAACAATTCAGGAATATTTCTCCAGAATATCACAATTCAAAGAACAACTAGAAGCAATTGAAGATACTATAGATGAAGACG
>ML777592.1:663652-682558 GCA_009831015.1 Picea engelmannii | reverse complement strand
GAATCTTTCTGAAAGAAAGATCAAGATACTCAGGTCAGATAATGGAGGAGAATACACCTCAAAAGAGTTTGCAAACTTTTGCAAAGATGCCAGGATCAAGAGGGAGCTCACCACTCCCTACAATCCTCAACAAAATGGTGTAGTAGAAAGAAATAACAGAACTATAATGGAAGCAGTGAAGACCATGATCCATGATCAAGATCTTCCAATGCACTTATGGGCAGAAGTAGCAAAAACAACAGTATATGTACAAAACAAATTGTCCCATAGTGCACTTGGGTTCAAGACCCCTGAAGAGATGTTCTCCGGAAAGAAGCCAGAAGTAATCCATCTCAAAATATTTGGCTGCCCAGTATTTGTACACAATCCGAAAGAGAAGAGAACCAAGCTGGATCCTTCAGGAAAGAAGGGAATAATTGTTGAATACTGTGAGTTCTCCAAGGCCTTCAGAGTTTATATACCAGGTTACCATCATATTGAGATCAACAGGGATGTAACCTTTGATGAAGATGCAACACTCAAGAAATCAAGAAGATGCCAGCTTGAAGAAGTATATGAAGAAGAACCCGTGGCTCGTAGAGTTGTCGAACCAGTGAGGGAAGTCATAACTTCCCCTGATGAGGAGATTCTAGAAGATTATGACATAATAGAATCTCAAGAACCTCCCTAGATGACGATCTCCCACAAGAGAAAGCCAGCATGGGCAAGGGAACTTATTCAAGATGTAAAGGAGTATGGTGCCCCCGAAGGAACCATGAGACAAGTGAAGAAACCCAAGCCATTCTCCAGTTATATGGCCTTGATGTGTGATCTCTTAAAGAAGGAGCCTACTTGCTTTGAAGAAGCTATTCAGAAGAAAGAATGGGCAGTTTCCATGACAGAAGAATACCAATCCATATAAAGAATGATGTATGGGAAATAGTTCCCAGACCGAAGAGCAAGGATGTGGTATCTTCCAAATGGTTGTTCAAAATAAAACATGCTGCTGATGGAAGTATTGAGAAATATAAAGCAAGGTTTGTTGCTCGTGGCTTTTCTTAAAAGGAAGGCATTGACTATGAAGATACATTTGCTCCTGTAGCCAGATACACTTCAATCAGAACCATCATAGCTCTTGCAGCTAAGATGAAGTGGAAGTTACACTAGATGGACGTGAAAACAACTTTCTTGAATGGTGTCATTGAAGAAGATGTGTATATAGAACAACCTTAAGGGTTTGAAGTTGAAGATAGGAAGACTCATGTCTGTAAGTTGAAGAAGGCTTTGTACGGATTGAAGCAAGCTCCTAGAGCTTGGTATGGAATGATTGACAGTTTCCTGATGGGCTTGGGCTTTACCAAGCGTAAAGCTGATTCTAACCTTTACTTAAAGGTTATGAATGATGAGCTTGTTATATTGTTGCTGTATGTGGATGACTTATTCTTAATTGGAGAAGAAAAGCTCATCATTGAGTGTAAGAAGAAGCTCGCTACAAAATTTGAGATGAAAGACCTTGGCCTAATGCACTATTTCTTAGGTCTTGAGGTCTGGTAGAGCCCAGAGAAGATCTTCCTTAACCAAGGGAAGTATGGAGTTGAAATACTAAAGAGATTTGATATGTTGGAGTGCAAATCCATGGATACACCCATGGAAACAAAGTTGAAGCTCCTCGTTGACACTTCGTCAGAATTGATTGATGCTACAAACGTTGTACAGATAGATCACTGGATCGTTGATGTGTCTAACGAACACCAGGCTAGATATATGTTTTCCTGTGAACACCTTGAGTCAATTTTTGGTAGAGCCCAGACGTGTTCACCTGGTTGCTACAAAACATGTGATGAGGTACCTTAAGGGTACATTAGATTGCGGTCTCAGTTATAATGGAGATCATGACTTCAGATTGAGTGGTTATATCGATTTAGATTGGGCTGTAAGTGTCTCTAAGGTAAAGAGCACTTCAGGATGTCGTTTCAGTTTGGGGTTAGCTGTGATCTCATGGCAGAGTAGGAAACAATCAAGCATTTCTCTCAGCACGACAGAAGCATAATACATTGCTGCGTGTTCCGCTAGTTGTGAATCCATATGACTTCAGAAGTTGTTGACAGATCTATGCGATCTGGAGATGGAAGCAACCGTGATCCTATGTGATAACCAGAGTTGCATAAAGATGACAGAGAACCCCGTGTTCCATGACAAGTCAAAACACATAGAGATCCGATATCATTAAGTCTGTGATATGGTGCAGAGAGGAGCCATAAAGATCCAGTATGTTAGTACGGATGAACAGGTTGCTGATGTGTTGACCAAGCTTCTATCTCGTGTAAAGTTTGAGCTCTTTCGAGATAAGCTTGGTGTAGTCCGAAAGTACCTCCCTCGAAAGGGGGAGTAGTGTTGATGCCAGCCTAGTGCTGAAGATTTCCAGCTTCGTGCTGATGTTATTGTGATACCAGCCTAGTGCTGAAGATTTCCAGCTTCGTGCTGATGTTGTTGTGATGCTAACCTAGTGCTGAAGATTTCCAGCTTTGTGCTGATGTTGTTGTGATGCCAACCTCGTGTTGAAGATTTCCAGCTTCGTACTGATGTTGTTGTGATGCTAGCCTCGTGTTGAAGATTTCCAGCTTTGTGCTGATGTTGTTGTAATGCCAGCCTCGTGCTGATGTTGATGAGATGCCAGCTTCGTGCTAAAGATTTCCAGCCTAAGTGTTGATGTTGATGTTGCTCCAACCTTTTTGCTGTGATGCTGCTATTGTTGATGATGCTCCAACTTTTGTGCTGAGATATTGTTGTTGTTGATGTTGTATTAGCCTTGTGTTGTTATTGATGATGATGTATTAGTGTTATACTAATCCATGTTGATGCAGATGATGATGATGCCATTCCAACTCCCTACTGTGAATGATGATATTGATGATGAGAAAAAACTTCAGATGATTTATAGATAAGCCAGTCAATGTTTAGATGCTGTTGATGTCGCTGCCCTCTCTCTCTCTTGATGATGTTGTAGAATACACTTCTTGTTAAGGGGGAGTGTTGAAATGCAAAGAGTATTCTATTTATTATTGATTTATTATTCATTAGATCAATCCCCTTTTGTGGATTGATCATGTCGGGCATTTTAATTGACCAAATCCCCTTTTGCGGATTGGCCAAACCCTAAATATATTATGCAAATTGAGAAGTCGTCCCCCAGGCAATTTAAAGTGGTTTTAACCACTCAGAAGACAAGTCGGCCCTGCCAAGCCCAGTGAAGAGACACCTTTTCAGCACCTGCTAGTTTGTATAAATAAAGGAAGCCAACGCCTCATTTGTTCACTCATTCATTCGATCATCTAGAGTGCAAGTTTGGTAGCTGCAGTTGGAGAAGAAGGAAGATAGAGAGGCACATTTCTTAGTAGAGGATATTGTCTAGTGTTTGGTTTATTGTCTTGGCATTGTATTGGCTATCTATATTAAGGAAGTTTTTGCTGGGTTTTCTCCCCCATGAGGGTTTCCCAGGATAAATGTTGTGTATCTTGTGATTGTGTTTCTCTCAGTGATCCTATCTATGCTATGGTTATCTAGTAAATTGAAAATAAACCTAATAATAGCTTAAACCTTAACAAAATCGAATCCGATGAGTATGATATCATTGACATCATTGGAAATTGTGCAACCACAGATAAAAAATATGCCCAGATTTTCGTGCAACCTGCTTTGGGATTTGCACCCAGCATACAAACTATTTTGTTGTATAGATCCTCGCTGTATGGATTTGCCTTGGAATTTGTGCCTATTATGTATGCTGTCCTGTTGCAAGAATCTGCCTTGAAATTCATGCCCTACAACCACACGTGCTCCCTTGGGAAACGTGCCAACGGTGCTGTACAGATCTTTTGTACGTATGTGTTGCCTAGGGAAGTGTTCCCTCCTTGGGGAACGTGCTAATGCCTTTAGAAATGCACCCAAGCTGCTGCATGCAAGTTTTCCTCTTCCTTTTCTCCTCAGCTCTCTCTCTCTCACGTGTCACAATGATGGGTTGATTTCACTTTTTCCATCTTCTATATTCTACTTATCTCCATCCTCATAATCATCACCTCAATCTACGAATGAGATCGACTTAGATCTACGGTCATGATATAATCTAAAGTTCACTTAAATTTTACTTTATGAAAATTTAGCAAAGTCAACATTAATTAATAATTATTTAATGTACTTTTTGAGAAAAAGTCACTTTATAAAAATAAAGTAAGCCTGAAAAAGTTTCCGGACGTCTTTGACATGCTTCGACTCCGAGCCAATGCAGAAGCACTTGTCTGAGCTACCACAATTTAACACTTTCCAAGGTTAAAAGCATTAAAAGACAACTAATTAACTAAATGAAGGGCGTATGGATGAGGTGGCAAGTCAACTTGGGCGTGATTGAGCCAATTAAGGCTTAATTCACTCATTAAATTTCCTCTCACTTGTCATAACTTCACTTTCCATGCAATTAAAGTTCATAAAAGCCTTTAAATACCTCTTAAACGCTAAATCACTAAAAAATAGGGCGCATCCTCCCTTCTTGGCTAGCGCATGCATATCTTGGCCAAATTTAGCCTAAGAACACGCGTTTAATTCCTAATTTCCTCCTCCATGCATCTAACTCCTTTTTAAATCCTCAAGCGCATGGTTTTATGCCTCATTAATTATCTTCCCATCCTCTTATGCACCCCTCACTCTCCCTCTTCTCCCACACGTGTGGTGCACTCTGCCACTTGACTTCACCTTCTTCTCTCCATGTGCCACCTCTATTTCCTAGCGCTCCTCTCCACTTAAGCGCCTCTTCTACCCTCTCTCACTCACACATGGCGTTCAAATCTCCCATTCTTCTTCATCTATTGCGCCTCCTTCCCATATTTTAGGGCACATTCCTCTTTGGCCATGTGCCATTTACACTCTCCTCTCTCACTTATCTACCTTTTCCCTCCTACCATGCGTTCAATCTTCTCCTTTTAGCTCCCACACGTGCCAATCCCATCTCCTTTTCTCCCCTATTTTCCTTCTTCCCATGAGTCGGCTTCAACCCATGCGCTCCCTCTCCTACAAACGAGGGCACAATTCCCCTTCTTACACGCTTCCTATTTCTCTTTGACTCCCACATGTGGGAGTTAACTGCTCCTCCCACTCATTCTCCTTTCCCTGTGTGTTGTTCTCACTTCCTCTCCTTCCTCATGCGCATACCTTGCCTTTTTTAGCTTGTCATGTGCCCTCATGGTCTCTTATTGGGAAGTGCGCCCCTCTTCTCTATATATTGGAGTGAGCTACATTGGATTATGGTCGGATTTTTGCAGCAGCAACTCTCATTTTCTCTCTCTTTTCTCATTCTTTTCTAGACTAGCTACTCTTTCTTTGAGCAAGGATAATCATTGTACTGGTTTTGGACTTGTCTATTGTGGCACAATCAACCCTTTGGCAAGCCTTCTTGTCTGTTGTGTTTTCGTCGAACTTTCCTTCTTGTCGGTATTGTGTTCTCTCTTTTGTGCATTGATTAGTAGTTCATAGCCTATTGTTGTGATTGATTTCAGTCTTTCAATTGGTTTTCTTTCCTTAGTTCTTTCATCTTTCTCACGCTAACACTGCAGGACCTCTCCAAGCGAATTTAAACTATCTTTTCCTAATGCTTTGGCAGAGTACTTACACGCTGTCCAAAGCATATTTGCTGCTGTTCTTGAGTGTTTTTTTGCAGAAAATCAGCTAACAAATCAGCAGCCCAGTACCTAGGGACTATTCCTTGAGGTTGGCACACACCAGCCCGAATAGGGAGGAGGTTTGCTAGTGACAATTTGGGGCATTCTTTCTTTGAATTAACCACTTTTCCATATTGCTGATTTCTTAATTATCAGATCTGATTGGAGTGTGAAAAAGTGTGCTAACAAGTCTGTTGGCTTTTGGGAAAGAAGGGTTGGAAGCCCAATCATCTCCAAATGCATGAAGAAGAGACCATGAAATGCAGATAGGGAAGTGAATAGCTAGTCTTTTTTATTGTTAACCCTCTGTAAATTCTTGTTGGAGGGTGTATATGCAGTGGCACGAGCAGAGAACACAATAATATCAAGTTGAGAGTCTGTTTAGTATTGAATGTATCTCTAGTTTAGAGAATAACAAAGTGATTACATTGAAGAGTTGGAGTTTTCCTCTAGTTTGTGTTTCTCTAGGATATATCTTGTGTTAATGGTGTGTATGTTTCTGTTGTTTACGATTATTTTTCCTGGAAATACAACATGGGAAACCCCCGAGTACTTCCCCACATTTTGTGGATGGTAAACGGTGTAAACCGTTCGGCTTGATTACGAGCCTAACCGGGTGGGGACATCAAGTGAGGCCCTAAACAGGCTCCTCGCCAGGGATTCAACCTCGAACCTCATTTGAGCAAACACCGACACTCATCCACTTGAGCTAACCCACCAGGCTATTGTAATACCGTTGTTTTCCCCAGTTTGTAAATATAACTAAAACTGGCCAAGAGACTATGGTGGACTAAATATGTGTCAATGTTTGATTTGATGAACCTTTGTATAAAAGGGTCAATGTATGAATTTTTGTTATTAATAGAATTTGAATATGTGTTTCACAACTGCTGAAAGGGGGGAAGTTTGCCAAGATAGACCATGGATGCTATGAGAGAGATGGTGAGGGGAAACCAAGAATGGTTGAGATGACCCTCACCAGACCAGTACCTACTGGGTGTAATTGCTCAATAGTCCTCTGACCCAGAAATGAATTACTAGTCAGGTTGGTAGTGGAAAGGCCATCCTCAAGAGTTAATGAGGAGATGGGGCAGAGTACCCATCTGTAAGGCTTGCAGGCCTGAACATGAATGGGGATTTAGACCCACACAACCTTGTTGAGGAAGGCAAGAAAGGAGGTAATTCAGGCACAGAGATAGATCTACAAGATAGTAGAGTAGAGAAAACACTCTCTTGAGAAGAGCAAGGGGGATACTTCTACTCTGGAGTTGAGAGAAAAGCTGAGAAGAAAGCTTGTTTTGGTTGTAAGAAGCCCGGGGGCAGGGTTTCGCTACAAGTTGATAAACGAGGTTGACGAGCGACTAAGGAAGTGCTCGTGTAGATCTCCTTGCTTGGTGCAGAGAAAAATGATTGCCAAGATCCTGTGGGAGGAGGAGAGTAACCTTCGTCCTTGACTATTGTGGAGCAAAGAGAAAGAATCTCTCTAAGAGCATCATGGTTTAGCTTGGGGGTGGCCAGTGGTAAATCTGTCAGGAGTGACTGTGCCTATGGTTGGGAGGAAACAGGCACCCCTTTCAGCGGTTGCTTCACATTTTCCAGTTCTGATAAGTATTTTCATACTCTGTGTAATATATTGGATGTGATGATTGAGTGTCTGTGTTTATGATTAAGTCTTGCAGTATTTGAACAGTTATTTGATAGGCTCTTTTGCTTCTGTAAACTGCTATATTTCATGGCTTTCAATTTATCTTAGTTTTGCTGCTAGATAGTTATGAGATGTGAATCCACAGGAGAGATGGGGTAGGATTGACTGAAATGTCTAAGTCTCGCCAACCCTCTGAAGTTTACCTTAGCGGGAATGTCAAGTTCAAGATCCTGTGGGAGAAGGGTGTTTTTCCTTTAGACTAACCATCCATCTAACCGAGGGCTCATGGCTGTGTCCTTAGCCCATTTGTTGTAAAAGGATTTGCGCCTATCCTATAAGATTTCCCAAAGGACCCATGTGACCAGGAAGTAGGAACCTTGTGCTAGTCCGAAAGGAGCTAGCTCTTTCAGCTTTGGGATTTAGGGACTTGTGACTCCACAATCCTCGAAAATTCGCGAATCGACAAGGGCCGTCGATCTGGGGATCCAATGTAGATCTCTACCAACCATTAGATCGGACGTAGGAAGAGAAGTGTTAAGTGCTTCGACGAAGTGCTACTTCGGGGGATTGGGAGTGGTGTAGCGTCGAAATTCCCGAATGCCGGAGTCGCAGAGTTAATCTAGACCGTTGATAATGGAGGGACACGTGTCCACCGATCAACGATTATCTAGGGGTCCGGGCATTCGGCGATTTAGAGACGCGCGAGTTTCCCCTGAAGCTCTGCAATCCAGAGTAAATCCTGGCCGTAGACGCTAGGTACACGTGGTGACAGATCTGACGTGTTCCGGAGGGAAAGCCGGGAGATACACACACTAAACTCTCGAATGCCGAACTGTCGAAGTGACATGGACCGTCGATCCTCGGATCCTTCGGGGTCCTTCCCAGCCGTCAATCTAAGGGACCCACCCTCGACTACCCAACTAACCAAGAACGCGTCGTGGAATGACACGTGGCTCCTACTCGTCCTCTGTCAAGTGTTGTCCGTTGAACCAGAACTGTTGGATGAGTAGGTACGTGGCAAGCGATCCCATAGTCCAGAGATTAAGTACTTCGGGGAAGTTTAGCCAAGAGCTTTCAAAGTGTGAAAACTCCCGAAGTCGTGAACGTCGAAATAAATCTCGGTCGTTGGTAGGAAGAGGATGCGTGGTGCCAGATTTGAGAGTTTGGAGACTTGGCTCTTCGGGGGATTTGCGTTGAGAGGATTCGGTAAGCTCCGAAGCCCAGAGCCGCAAAGTAACGAGGATCGTGGATCTATGGATCCACGTGGATAAATCCCAACCGTATGATGGGGGTTGACGTGGCTCATTGACGTCATCCTGGGTGACGTGGACCCGCAACCAAGGTGCCACGATCACCCAGATTTGGTTGATTCACAGACCCTTTATGACTATTAAAGTATGACATGTGTCACCCCTCTACCCTTGTTGCGTGTCAACTTCTGGTTCGTGCCCGCTTGGCCAGCGTGGCTGGTGACGTAATTGGGACTCCGGGAGTTTGGATAACTTCGGCGTTTGGAAGATTTAGGGCGAGGTACAATATAGGAACATTCGATGTAAATCGCCGATCGTCGAATGGCCAAAGCCACGTGGCAAGAATTTAGAAGATTTGAGTGTAGGTTGATAAAGGAAGGTCCAACGACGATCGCCGATGGACCAACGACGACCGCTGAAACATAGGATGTTCAACGCTAAACGCCGAATGTCGATCACTGAAGGGCTAAGGCCATGTGGCGATATTTCGGGACTTCAGGGATTGGAAAAAAAAGTGTTCCGGGCCGAATGCTGAGCCCCTTTTTAATCGTAGGATCTTGGAGGAGGATGTGGACCATTGATTTACTCCGCTGTTCAACGATTTGGGAAATTCGACAACACCGTTGGAACTCCCGAAGTACGGGAGTTTCGAAGCGCTGAAACCTTTGCTAAGTAGACTCTTAGCTCTCGGTTTTCAACCCGAGGTCACGAGGAGGACCCCGCTAGCTGGTTTAAGCGCGTATTGGGAGATGTAAACTTTGGAGGAGCATAATAAGATGGTTCTGCTTAGTAAGGGACCGAAAATGAACTAAGGAAACACGAAAATTTGATGCCCCATCCCTAGAAAGGGTATTTAGGGGTTGGGTGTGTTACAAATTGGTATCAGAGCATGGCAACAACACTTGGCCTGCTTGGGCTCATGCACTAGCCACATAAAAATATAATTAGATAACTTATGGGGTAACCCCCTACCTTACCCCTCTACTACTATTGATAGATGTTTTGGAAGTCTGCACTGTAGGTTGCTAATGTTTCCAAATAAAGAACTGACTTCACCTTGCAATGATATGTGTTGTTCATGAATTGGTAGATTAGTAACTAACATAAAATGTTTTATCAGTTTAGTCAAGCAGTCAGTGAATAATAGAAGTACAACGTAAAGGATGGTGACACATCAGGAGTTGGGGGAGATCTCCCACAATAGAGAGGAAGAATCTGATGAAAGGAGGGTGGTGGATGATCCAGAATCGGATCCAGAACCCTGACAGGGCTCAAAAAGGCTCAAAAATGAAAGTGCCCGGAATTCGACGAAACCAACGCCATTGCGTCCGTCTTGTCTTCCTGATTCCGGCCATATATTTGCTTCGTCAAACGGGCTTCGTATGCGAAAGATATTGCGTTCTGTCCGAAAACCCAAACATGCAAAAAAAAGGGGATGACTGTACAGTCCGTACAGTGCCACGTGGCAGGCTGACTGTACAGGTCGTACAACTGATGTGGCAGCTTCTGGTGACGACACATGGCAGGTGATGGAGCATGACAGGTACAGTTGGACCAATCTATGGGTGACACATGTCACCACTGTAAGGGTGACATGTGGCACGGGATGAAGTTAGCAGGTGACTGGGCAGGTACGGTGGCAGGGTACGTGGCAGACATGTGGACCATCCGACATTTGACACGTGGCATTCTTCTATTGGGTGTTGAGGTGCCACATGGCCCAGTCATGCGCTACCACGTGGCACCCTGTGGTTGGCTCGTGGTTTGTGTAAAAGTTTATATGGTCTCCATCGGGGTCGAACCCCCGACCTCCCATAGCATATGGATTGGCAGGGCCGGGCTAGCCAACCCGCCCTCGCTTGGTTCTTAACAGTTATATGTTAAACTTATTATTTATGTTTGATCCAAAGTCTTGTTGGAGGCGGAAAGGGCTGGGGCTTTTCCCTAGCCCTCGGTTTCATTGCTCGCGTATGACCACAGTTTAATACCACGACCACGGGACTGTTGTGGATAGGGCCTGGCCCTTGGTTCTCGGGCGGTCGCATACGACCGGGGCCTATCCACTAGATTTGGGCGCGAGGGTAAGTTTGTTAGCCCGCGGTCTTATGACCATGCCTGAAAACCAGGAGCCGGATAGGGGGGCCAACGCACAACCAGTGGAGCACCCGGCCACATGGCCGCCTCCGATATGACCAAGAGCACACGCATTTTGGGGGCTGCGCCCACATAAAGTGGGTTTTTTGTTAAGTTTTTGGATTTTATTTGATATTGAGCCTGTTATTAATAGATTTTCTCCATTTTTGGGAGATATTGGGCATTTTTGGAGCCCAAATTTTGGGAGGAAGTTGGGGATGGATAACCAACTTCAGATCTATATAANAAGTTTTTGGATTTTATTTGATATTGAGCCTGTTATTAATAGATTTTCTCCATTTTTGGGAGATATTGGGCATTTTTGGAGCCCAAATTTTGGGAGGAAGTTGGGGATGGATAACCAACTTCAGATCTATATAAACCAGGCCTGCTTGAGGCCATGGAGGACAGTCAGAGCAGAGTTATGCTGAAGGGAAGCCAAGCCAAGCCATTTTTATGCAGGGAGCTATTGAGGAGCAGACGCTTGCGGGCCATTTCTGGGAGCTCCGGATGTCCGTTTTGCATGCCGTTTTCTTTGCAGGGTTCTAGAGATCTAAAAGAACTTGACCAGATCAGTGTTGTAGCCAATTGGCACTGCTGCGATGTACTTTTGAGCTTTTGAACAGAAATAAAGAAGCCTCCCCCACAGAGACAAAGGCTCGGAGACGTAGGCAAAGTTGTGCCGAACTCCGTTATCAATTCTCGTGTTATGGTTTGCTATTTATTATTTCATTTCAGATCTGCATATGTATATATGGCTGTCATAATTCCTCTCTTTTCCTCATTCTTTCATTAAGCTTCTCAATTAGATAATTAACGCATGCAAAACTAAAACTCAACCATAGTCATTAAAAGATCCTACGGATCAGTGAAAACCCCTCCAAATTTGGTCGAAACTGTAAGAAGCCTCATGGTAGAATTACAGGGTTATAATTAGGTTGACAATGAAAGGCTGATCAAGGAGCAGGAAAAGAAGACATAAATTAGTGCAGTCCTACTGCAAAGTCTATTAGATATACAAATGCAACTGCAACATGGTCCAACTGCCAGTCATGTGGACAAGCATCATACTAAGAAAACTCCAAGTCCACCTGAGATACAAAAGTATGGTCCTGAAAGTGGCCACACCAGGAGAAGCACCTCAAAGAAGGCCCAACATGGAGCCAAGAGACATTCAATGGAAGATTCCTCTGGTGAGGACATTGACAACTCCTAGGAATCTTCTAGTGGTAAAACTAGGTCCCATTCTCAGACAAGAGGAAAGAAGAGGAAACATTCCAAGAGTCATGACCATGAAGAATTCAAGAAAGCCAAACCACCCACCTTCGATTGAGAGATTAAGAAGGGGGAAGAAGCAAATGTTTGGCTACTTGGCTTGAAGAAATACTTTAGAGTCCATGACTATTCTAAAAACTTAAAGGCTCAGATAGCCATTTTCAACTTGAATGGGAAAGCTTCCATTTGGCGGGAGGACCTTAGGAATATGAAAGGAGTCCATGAGAAGGACTTGTCATGGAAACAATTTGAGAAATACTTAAAGAAGAAGTACCTGTCAGAAAAGTACTTTGATGGGAAGACCAAGGAGTTCTATGAATTCAAGCTGGGACAACTCACCATAGATGAGTATATCAACAAATTTCTCGAGCTAATGAGGTATGTGCCCAACATAAAGGATGAAAAAGGTAAAGATGCAACGATTTATTAGTGGCTTACCGGATTCCTATTGGGACAGAATTGAGTTTGATGAGCCAAAGACCTGAGAAGATACTATTTGAAAAGCAAGGTATTGCTATGAGCAATTCAAGAGTAAGACAAAACCCCATGAAGACTGGAAGAAGAAAAACAATTTTGATTCAAGAAGAAGGGGTTTAAACCCTCGAAATTTAAGAACCATGGTAAGAGCTCTAGGATGAGCCTTCCTACCAGAAGTGTGTATTAGCAAAATTTTCCATCCCAGAGTGGAAATAAACCATTCAGAGCAGCTCCAAGTAAGACTGATAACACGAAGATAGAACCCTTGAAATGTTAGGGTTGTAGAGAGGAACATTTGTTGAGGGACTGTCCGCATAGGCAACAAAACAATGGGAGGGTCTACAACATCCAAGAGGCTACCACAGTCAATGATGTGGCTAGGAGCCTGCTACAAATTTATGCAGCCTTGGATAATAGACAAGTTGACCACCAAGCTTCAGTGGTGGAGATGGAAGGTACGATTGCCAACCATCCTGTTTCCATTTCAATTGACCTTGGTTTTAATTTGAGTTATGTTGCCCCTCAAACGGTTGAGAAATGTAAATTGCAACAAGTTAAACATGTTAAATCATGGTTGGTACAACTAGCCACTAGAACCAAAAAAAAAGTAACAAAGGTCATACCAGCATGCCAATTTGTTATGAGGGGGTTGCCCACCCAAGCAAACCTAAACATACTTACTCTAGGATCTTATGACATGCTGATTGGCATGGACTGGTTGGCTGCCCACAAAACCAAGTTGGACTGTTACAGTGAAACTTTGGAGTGTGAAAATGAAGAAGGAAGAAGGGTAACCCTACAAGGGATTCAAAAGCCTCTCTCAGTGAGACAAATATTAGCCCTCCAAGTGAAGAAGTATTGCAGAAAGGGATGTCCCTTGTATGCAATACAAGTACTAAATTCTTTTGAGAATGACAAACCCAGCCTAGAATACCATCCCATATTGAGAGAATATAAAAATGTATTCCTAGAAGAGGTGCCAGGTCTACCTCCAAGAAGGGATATTGATTTTTCAATAGAACTTGTACCAGGAGCGGTGCCAATGTCCAGAACACCCTATAGGATGAGTACACCAGAGCTAGTTGAGCAAAAATTACAGCTGAAGGAGATGTGGGACAAAGGCTACATTCGGCCTAGTGTGTCTCCATGGGGAGCACCAACCTTGTTTGTGAAAAAGAAAGATGGCACACTCAGACTGTGCATAGATTATAGACGACTCAATAAGATGTCCATCAAGAATAAGTATCTCTTGCCAAGGATCGATGACTTGTTTGACAAATTAAGGGGTGCTACAATCTTCTCCAAGATTGACTTGAGGTCTGGATACCATCAGGTCCGAATCAAATATGAAGACATCCACAAGACAACCTTTAGGACAAGATATGGCCACTATGAATTTGTGGTGGTGCCATTTGGGCTTACCAATGCACCAACCACTTTTATGTGCTTAATGAATAACGTATTTAGAAAGTTCTTGGATAGATTTGTGTTGGTTTTCATTGATGATGTCCTAATCTATTCCAAGAATAGGGAAGAACATGAAGAGCATCTCAAGCTAGTACTCCAAGTACTAAGAGAACATCGACTCTATGCTAAGCTTAGTAAGTGTGACTTTTTCCAGAAACAAGTCAATTACTTAGGCCATGTTATTTCAGAGGAAGGAGTGGTAGTTGATCATGACAAAATTAAAGCCATCATGGATTGGCCTACCCCAAGGGATGTATCTGATATCGGATCCTTTATGGGCCTAGTAGGATACTATAGGAGATTCATAAGAGGATTCTCCAAGATTGGTTGCCCAATCACCTCCCTTCAGAAAAAGGGGGTTAAATTCATTTGGACATCAGAGTGTGAAGAAAGATTTCAAGAGCTGAAATACCTTCTAACCGATGCGCCTGTACTGAAGATTGCAGATCCAAACAAAGACTTCCTTGTGTGTACAGATGCCTGCAAGGAAGGGCTCGAAGGAGTCCTTATGCAAGAAGGACATGTGATTTGCTATGAGTCCAAAAAATTGAATGAGCATGAAGTCAATTATGTGACCCATGATATGGAATTGGCTGCCGCAGTGCATGCTTTAAAAATGTGGAGGCATTACCTCTTAGGTAGAATATTTGTACTTATGACAGACCATAGTGGGTCGAGGTATTTGTTTGACCAACCAAAACTCAATGTGAGACAAGGTAGGTGGATGGATCTCCTTAGTGAGTTTGATTTTGAAATCAAACATATCAAAGGAAAGGAGAATAGGGTGGTTGATGCCCTTAGTAGAAGTATGAAAGTAGTTCACTTGGCAGTTGTAAGCGTCAGTGAATCAGACATCAAAGAGAGGGTCAAAACTACACAAGAAACAGATGCATTTTTCAAGACTGTGACATAATACCTAAAGCAAGAGTCCAGAGTGTTGAAATATGATGGTTATCAGATGCTTAATGATGACCTGCTGACTTGCAAGGGCAGATTATATATTCCCAATTGTGACGACTTGAAGAGGTTCATAATGCATGAACTACACAAAAGACCATATATTGGTCATCCTGGTTATCAGGAAATGATCACGGCCACTAGGAAACTATTCTATTGTCCCAGATTGAAAAAGGACATAGCTGATTACTTAGCTAAGTGTCTAGAATGTCATCAAGTCAAGGCAGAGCACCGGCACCTAACAGGACTGTTGTAGCCCCTACTAATTCCCGAATGGAAATGGGAAACCATCTCCATGGATTTCATCACAGGATTACCAAGATCAACCAAACAGAACGATGCCATCATGGTAGTTGTGGACAAACTAAGCAACGCTGCTCACTTCATACCTGTCAAGTCAACTTGCAAGGCAATAGATGTTGCCAACATCTTCATGAAAGAGATATTCAGATTGCATGCCATGCCTAAGGAAATAATATCTGATAGAGATACAAAGCTTACTTCAAACTTTTGGAAATCTCTGTTTGCTGGTTTTGAAACAAAATTGCTCTTTAGTACATCCTATCATCCTCAAACTGATGGGCAGACAGAGAGGGTAAACCAAGTGTTAGAAGACATGCTGAGGATGCATGCAATGCATCAACCCAAGAAGTGGGAGGACTACCTATCACTGGTAGAATTTGCTTACAACAATGGCTATCAAGAGTCATTAAAAATGAGCCCTTTTAAAGCCCTCTATGGAAGGCAATGCAACATTCCAATCAACTAGAACAACCCAGTAGACAGAGTTATAATCAAGTCAGATATGCTAAAGGAAATGGAACAACAAGTGATTCAGATTAGGCAAAATCTGAAGATAGCCCAGGATAGACAAAAGAGTTATGTAGACATGAAAAAGACTCCTAGAGAGTTCAAAACATGGGATCATGTGTATCTCCGAGTTAGACCCAGGAGAAGCTCCTTGAGGATGGGAGCTTGTGCCAAGTTGACACCTCGGTACTGTGGACCCTTTGAAGTTTTGGATAGAGTGGGACTAGTAGCCTATCGGCTAGCACTTCCTCCCACAATGAAGGCACATAATGTTTTCCATGTTTCTTTATTAAAGAAGTATGTACATGATTCTAATCATATTATTGACTAGTTTGTGATTCAGGTGGAACCCGAGGGAAAATTCCTGCTAGAACCCCAATGCATAATAGACAAGAAGGAAACCCCACTCAGGAACAAAACCATTGCACAGGTCAAGGTGTAGTGTAAACACTTTGGCCTAGATGAGGCTACATGGGAAATGGAGGATGCCATGAGATAGGCATATCCATTTTTGTTTACTTCTGTACATATAGAGCACAGCGACAGATAGAACATCGAGAACGATGTTCCTTTAAGGGGGAGGGGATTGTAATACCCCTGTTTCCCCCAGTTTGTAAATATAACTATAACTGGCCAAGAGACTATGGCAGACTAAATAAGTGTGAATGTTTGATTTGATGAACCCTTGTATAAAAGGGCCAATGTATGAATTTATGTTATTAATAGAATTTGAATGTGTTGCACAATTGCTGAAAGGGGGGAAGTTTGCCAAGATAGACCATGGATGTTATGAGAGAGATGGTGAGGGGAAACCAAGAATGGTTGAGATGACCCTCACTAGACCAGTACCTACTGGGTGTAATGCTCAACAATCCTTTGACCCAGAAATGAATTACTAGTTAGGCTGGTAGTTGGAAGGCCACCCTCAAGAGTTAATGAGGAGATGGGGCAAGGTACCCATCTGTAAGGCTTCCAGGCCTGACCACGAATGGGGATTTAGACCCACGCAACCTTGCTAAGGAAGACAAGAAAGGAGGTAATTCCAGGACAGAGACAGATCGATAAGATAGTAGAGTAGAGAAAACACTCTCCCGAGAAGAGCAGGGGGGATACTTCTACTCTGGAGTTGAGAGAAAAACTGAGAAGAAAGCGAACGTCAAAATAAATCTCGGCCGTTGGTAGGAAGAGGACGTGTGGTGCCAGATCCGAGAGTCTAGAGACTTGGCTCTTCGGGGGATTTGCATTGAGAGGATTCAGTAAGCTCTGAAGCTCGGAGCTGCGAAGTAACGAGGATCGTGGATCTATGGATCCACGTGGATAAATCCCAACTGTATGATGGGGGTTGACATGGCTCACTGATGTCATCTCGGGTGACGTGGACTTGCAACCAAGGTGCCACGTGTCACCCGTTTAATGAGGACACATGTCACCCCTCGACCCTCGTTGCTGTCAACTTCTGGTTTGTGCTCGCCTGGCCAACGTGGCTGGTGACGTAATCGGGACTCCGAGAGTTTGGATAACTTTGGTGTTCGGAAGATTTAGGGCGAAGTAAAATATAGGAACGTTCGATGTAAATTGCCAATCGTTGAAGGGCCAAAGCCACGTGGCAAGAATTCGGAAGATTTGAGTGTAGGTTGATAAAGGAAGGTCCAACGACGATCGCCGATCGCCAAACGCCGATGGACCAACGACGACCGACGATGGTCGAAATGCCGAAACATAGGGCATTCAATGCTAAACGCCGAAGGGCTAAGGCCACGTGGCGATATTTCTAGACTTCGGGGATTAGAAAAAAAAGAGTGTTTTGCGCCGAATGTCGAGCCCCTTTTTAACCATAGGATCTTGGCGGAGGACGTGGACCGTTGATTTACTCCGCTGTTTGGTGATCTGGGAAATTCGACAACACCGTTGGAACTCCCGAAGTCCGGGAGTTTCAAAGCGCCGAAACCTTTGCTAAGTAGACTCTTAGCTCCCGGTTTTCAGCCCGAGGTCATGAGGAAGGCCCCGCTAGCTGGTTTAAGGGCGTAATGGGAGATGTAAACTTCGGAGGAGTATAATAAGATGGTTCTGCTTAGAAAGGGACCGGAAATGAACCAAGGAAATGCAAAAATTTGATGCTCCATCCCTAGAAAGGGTATTTAGGGGTTGCGTATGTTACAGCTATTTCTGCTGTTTACGATTACTTTCTAGGCTTGTCCAATTTCCATTACTGCAGTGTGTATTTTAACTTTAATGGAGCATAGCTGTTTGCATATTTGGACATAAAATGGAATGTAGCAGCAGTAGTATTTCAATTCTGGCAAGTAGTTCTTCTTTCAGGATCTGAGTAACAGCCATAGATATGCAACTACAGATCACCAGGTGAATTGAACCTTGGTGGGTGGCCTGATATTCAACAGTGTTCGTTGCTGAACTACGACCCCTTTTACTCTCTCAGCTTCTAAATAATCAAAAGTGCTTCAGATCAATTCTCAAACCCATCAATAATATTCTTAACCACAACTCTCGTCTCTATTGAAAGCTGAACAAAGGATTGAGTATTCTCCTTCCTCAATTAAGCACAGTAGCTTATACTTGGTGTCTTTCTTGATGCAGTATCCTGTATAGTATGGGGCATGGGGAAGCTTTGCAACATGGCTGCTAATGCTTATCTTCTTTTCGACATGTTTGCTTCTTTTGCACAACTTTCAAGTTTTGTTTTACAGTGTAGACAGGAAAATCTTAAGAGTTTGACAGAATCTTTTCCAGAAAAAATAAAAACTCTAATGGCAGTCACACTTAATTTTACAACAGACAATACCTGAATCTCCAATCAGCAGGTTCCCTTCATTGTAATTCCAGCACAAATGCTTCCCTCTTCAATGACAGAACATGCTCTGAGACCTTGTCATTTCAAAAGTGAACAAGAATTTCAATAATAAAGCAAAACACAGTTGTATACAATGGAAAAGAAAGAGTAATTGAATTAATACGAAGAAGACTTGATACAATGAACTGTAATATATATATTTTTTTCCAGAAGACACTACAGGTTCAAATTACTGTTCATGTGCCTACCTATATGTCACCTTAAATCTGTTACTCACTATTTTTGTCTTATGTAAATAACATTCACTTAATAGACCTTCGACTCTAAGACATATTTACATAATATTACATCATTATGAGCATTAGCACTGATTCACTATAATATGGAAGACAGTTT